>JBBMKE010000009.1:19841313-19860892 GCA_037834125.1 Lippia alba | reverse complement strand
ATTCACACTCTCCTCCTCTGACTCCGAGAAATCCAAGCCTTCTAAGGACTCTGGGTCAGAGTCCCTATCAGCTATGTAGAACGTGTGGAGGTGCTCCTCTTCGCCCTCCAAAAGGTGTGTATGCCGCTGTTTGAAGATAAATCTAAGCTCGTCGTAATGAGGGCATCCAAGTGTCCTGGCGTTGGCATCCATGGTGAATTCCTATGTAAAATTAAACAATGAATACTCAACATAAAATAAAAACACTAAAGGATTGAGCATGAATTCGACTCACCTCATCGGATATCTGACCATAATATATTCCGGCCTCAATATCGAGAAGACGACCATTCGGGGGAAGTGTAATTCCAATTTTAACTCCAGGATGCGTCAATCATCTACGGAATTCATAAAATTGAACCCGCAGTTCTTTCACCCTTGCTTCCACATCTCCGGGCCAGAATCTCCTATTAAAATGCTTGGACAAATCAAATTCCACATTAAACAGCACTCTCTGGAAGACTTCTAGTAGATCGATTGGGTGCTCTCCGACATATTTTTCAAGGCGTTCAACCATGTACACTTGGACCTCGGCCAGAATCAAATTTCGAGGGGGACTCATGACTTTGTTTGTCAAGGATTAAAATTTGGGAGAGAAAGAGAATCAGGTGTAGAAATGGAGATGATAATGGTGATTTGCAGGTGTGGAAATGGGGATGGTAAAGGTGATTTGCAGAAGCAAGCGTACAGGGCAATCTATCAATAAAGGTTAATTGGGCTGCAAACCAAACGTCGCGTCCCTGAAGGTAATTGGCCGGCCAAACTACGGGAAAAGTGCAGACATCTTTTCATTTAAACCCTCTGCAACTTTAGATCTACTCCTATTCTTATTTACTCAACAAACTGCCATTTTAGTTTCACATGACAACACATTTACTCAACAAACTGCCAGTTTAGTTTCACATGACAACACATTTACTCAACAAAATAAACTTCAAGTTTCATGATTCCCGGCAGGATATACTATAATCAAACAACAATAAACAGAGTCCCTCTGCACTAATTTCACTACCACCAACAATAAATATTTCATTACGAAATCAGTACAATACACTAGGATCAAATTAACATTCATATTTCAACATTAAACAATCTACAAACAATTGAATTCATGGGTTAGGCAACTGATTAACCTCATCTGAATCATCCTGAGGGATGTTAAAATTAACACTATCCCCAGAGGACTCAGAGTAATCCATGCGGTCTAAAGACTCTGGGTCAGAGTCCCTATCAGTTATGTGGAACGCGTGGAGGTGCTCCTCTTCGCCCTCCAAAAGGTGTGCGTGCCGCACTTTGAAGATAAACTTAAGGTCGTCGTAATAAGGGCATCCTGATATCTTGGCTTCGGAATCCCGAAAAATCTCCTGTGTAAGATTAAACATTAAATAAGGAACAAAAATTTAAAAAAACAGAGGGGAGGGGGGGGAGGAGTGGGGGAATTGAACATAAATTCGACTTACAGCATGAGTGTTCTCTTCCAAATATACTCGGTAATCAACATCGGCATGAATACGATCACGGTCAACTTTAACTCCTTCACAAATCAACAATCTACGGAATGCGTAAAAAGATTTTCGCAATTCTTTCACTGCTTCTACAACATCTCGGGGCCAGTACGGTTGTTGTAAACACTGAGTCAAATCAAACGACACATCAATCAACCATCTCTCGAAGACTTCTAGCTGCTCAATTCGATTGTGTGCGGCATATAGCCGAAGACGCGCAACCATGTACTCTTCGACCTCATCCTTAATGGGTGTTAGAGGGGGATTCATGGTTGACAATTTTTGCACAAAGAGAAGATCAATTGGAAGAAAGAGAAGTAGGGAGTCTGAAGGTTAGAGAGTATGAAGGGGAGTTTGAAGGTGATGCATCCTTTAGTCTTCAACTCTACAATAGTAGCCAGTCAAACTACGGAAAACAATGCACACATCTTTTCATTTAATTCAACCGCCTCATCGAGTATGCATCACAATTTATTAAGTTTGTAACGTTCAGAAAGTCGGAATGACGTGTCGGAAAAGAATCGCCGGAAAAGAGTATTCGGAACCGCCTGTCGGAAAAGAGTTGCCGGAAATTTGTTGCCGGAATAAAGTCCCCGAAAATGAGCCAGGGCCGAAGATAATGGTGGCGGGAAGAAGACAATGGATACTTGTGTCCTTCTTCAATTTATTAAGGGCATTATAGTACTTTTGCAGGATTTGGGGGGTTTACAAAAAGTGGAAAGGATAATAGGGATGTAATATAAGTATATAACTATTTTTGGAACGGGGAATTTTGAAAAACTTATAAACTTTACTAGGGACAATTTATTAATTTATCGTTCATTTAATAACTAGATTTAACTTGGGAAGAAGTTTCTCTGAATATTTTCAGGGAATATTCCCTATAAAAATTGAAATATCAAATTTAAAATAATTAATTTAATAAATAAAAATTGGATTAATTTAATATATTAATACTTAAAATGTTGATATATGGATCTTATTGTTACCATGCAATTAGATTGCTAAAACAATTAGCATTAAGAATATTTATTATGGGGGATTAATAAGTTGGTAAATCAATTAATCAACAATAATTATCACCCAAAAAATAATAATAATAATAATCAACAATAACATTTTAGAGAGACGCATATAATAATATTGGATATAAAAAAAATGGTTGGAGCGTATAATATTAATTATAACTTGTTACACTTAACTATAACTTATTAAAATCTAACATATTAATAACAAATAGTTTTTTCTCAAACTCAAGTATCAAACATAAAATTGTCTGTTGAATACTTATATATAAATATTCCTTAATCTTAGCTAATAAACTCAATAGAAATTAGAGATTAACACCTCAAAATACAATTTTACATAACTAACCCTTCCTACTTAATTATAAATTATATTAAAATGTATGCTATAACATTAATAATTAATATTAAACCTACAAGTTAATATAACTTGGACCTATATATATATATATTAAAAATATATCATAGGTTCAAGTTATATAAATATATATATAATCGGATTTGGATCTTTAATGGATCGGACTGCATAAATCCATACCCGATCCATTTAATTCGAATTTCGAATATTTATAATCGGATGTGGTCCACCGAATCTTTTTATCAGACGGATATGTCAAAAATCGAATAGAATTCGGATCGTATTCCGATTAAAATCCGCTCCATTGACACAGCCGTGCTCATGCCATAGAGGGCGGAGACATCACCTGAATTAAGAAGTTGTTTTTACAAAAGGTGAACTGAATGAGTAAAAATCTAAATTGTTAGCGGAAAGTAAAAATGTTGGGGTTTGTTTATATACTAAACTTGGATCAATTGCGGACCTGTGGGCCTCACATCTTGGTTTGGGGCTTTATAATGGGCCTTTTATATGGGTCGACAGAAAAATAAATTAAGTAAAGAGTTTTTGTTTTTAATCTCTTGGATAGAAAAGAAATTTAAATTAAAATAAAGAATGTATTTAAAGGATATATATTATTATTAGAAAGTGTTAGATATGGTTGAATAGGAATTTTTTATGATTTAATTTTACCTAATTTCGAATAAGTTAGTTGATATTGAGTCATTCAGGCTTACATCACTTAATCTCCGATTCACATCAAACCAACTACTATTTGTTGATTAACATCTATTATGAATTGAGGAGGGAGAATATGATTAGAGATTACAATGATGAAATTATAATTCATTGAAAATAAAATGTAATATCAATTATATATATATTGTGATGATAATGTAACATATTTAACACAATATCAATTCTAACTTTATTAAATAATTTCCCACAATTTCAAGTATTAAACACAATATTATTTGTTGTAACTTAATTTAATTTGAGCTAACAAGCCGAAAAAATTAACTTCCAAAAAATAATTTTTCATAACTAACACTTCCTAGTATATATTTAAATATTTATATGATTTTATACCCAAAAAAATACATGAGAAAAACATAGAAGAGCATTTATATAAATTAATGGTCTGGTTCGAAAAATAATAATAAATTAATGGATCTTTTTTGTAAGCAAAAGTATTGTGTTTGTGCTATTGGGAATATATTAATGGATCTTTTTTGTAAGCAAAAGTATTGTGTTTGTGTTATTGGGAATATATATCAAGGGCTGTCACGCGTCGGATTTTAATTCGACCAGTTCGATTTTTAAGCATATTCGTACGATAAAAATATTTGATAAATCATATCCGATTTTAAATATTCGAATCCGAAATAAATGAACCGAATATAGATTTAAGGAACTCAATCCGTTAAGAATTCGAATCTGATATTATATATAATATTTAATTAAATAAATTATTTACTAATACATAATATTAAGTAAAATGATTATAATTAAAAAAATTTCATATTTATCACTTTAAATAATAATTTTTTTTAAATTTTTTACTCTAAAATATATATTTTATTTTATTAATAAATTAAATAAATATAAACAAAACTATCAAATAGATCCATTAAATAATAATTATTTATTAAATATTATGTAATTATATTTATTTTTTTATGTAAAATTTATTATTTAAAAAAAGTAGATTTTATTGTTAATCGGATCTGATCAATCCGATAATGTATGAATTAAAAAATCATGGATTCGAATTTTATAGGATGCGGATCCAAAAACTCCTGATCCAATCCAAATCCGACACGCTGACAGCCCTAATTATAATATATATGTATTACAATTTACAAAGCCCAAACAGTGAGGCCCAGAGGCCCGATAACGGCTAACAACCAAATGATGCGACTCGCGCTTTTTCCAGTTGATTTTACACGTTTCTTTGGCATTTGGTGGTGGTACTCCTCTCACCGTCATTATTATGGCGACCGCCGCCGCCTCGCCGTTCCGTGATCGGACGTCGGAGTTCGTTTCTTTGTCGAAGACGTTGAGAAGGATCGGAGGAAATGCAGATGCTCCGCCTCAATCTCAATTGGATAATCGGATTGCTGTTACTCCGGATCGATCCGAATTTAACAAGAACGCGTCCAGAATAGGCCTTCGAATTCACCAAACCTCGCAGAAAATCGACCGTCTGTCCAATTGTAAGCTGCCTTCTCTCTTCCCAATGAGTTTATTTGTTTGATTAGATTTAGTTGATCAATTGCCGGAGTGCTCAGATTAGCTGTAATTCATTTAAGAAGTATTGGGATGGCGGGTTCGATGTGATTTTGAGCTAGATTTGGAGTTAATTGGGACTTGCAATTGGTTCTGGTAGGAAGGAATACTAGAAGGAGATTTAGATTTTCTGAAGAATCGATGTTGTTTATGATGGCCATGGTGTATTCCTCAACCATTTGATATAAGAAAAAGGGTTTAGGATTTGAATCATCCTCTCATGTCGAAATGTAGGGCTGTCTCAATCAAATATGCTCCTGAAGTAGAATCTGATCCTCGTTCACCATTATCAAGTTTTACTAAACTAAAATGTTCACCTTCTCCTGTTCATTGTGTTTTTCGACACGTTTACGCTTTCAAAAAATGCTAATTCGACACCCTCAAAAGACCTTTTCAGAGATATACTATTTGATTCTGTAATATTAGATCATTACTCTAGTTTTATCATGTTGTCCTCAGGTTTTTAATACCTATTCTCATGGATACACAGTAACCAAAAGGTCATCCATTTTTGATGATCGGAGCAAGGAAAATGAGGAACTAACTCTCTTGATTAAGAATGATATCACGGCACTTAATATGGCCATTTCCGATATGCAAACCCTCCAGAGCATGGAGATTTCTGAGGGAAATCATTCAGGGGATAGAGTTGTTCACTTGACTGCTGTTTGTGATGATTTGAAGAACAGACTTATGAATGTGACTAAGCAGTTCCAAGATGTCCTGACTACTAGAACAAAGGTACATTTTTAGCTGTGATTGTTTTTACTGGCCTGATTAGAGAAATACTTGCATCTCTTACTAATCAACCGCATCTTTCCACAGCATATCAAAGCTCATGAGAATCGGAAACAGATATTTTCCACTGTTGTCTCGAGAGAGAACCCTTTAAAGCAGCCCGCTCGTAATCTTATTGAACCACCCCCTTGGTCCAGCTCATCTAACTCTGCTGGGGAAACATCATTGTATGCTCATTTTGGCTGTTTCGTTACAGATGTTGATATTGTTTTTGCTGGATAATGATATTATATAGCTAACTATAACTCTGATATTAAGCAGCACGTACTCTGGCTGATGATTTATTGTACTTTGAGCTGGATTTGTAGATACATATGTAGATGTTAACTTTTTCTTCATCTCTGCTGTATCATTTCAGATCAATAGGAAATGGGGTTCAGGGTGGCAACCAATTAAGGTATGTTCTGCTCATGATGCTATGATTTTTCAGCATTATGCTCAAGCTAAATATGCAAATCTATTGCTAGATAGAGATTTTTGTTTTTATCATCTGCAATTTTGAGATGGTTTTTTCCAAACATCATTGGCACTACATTCATCCAAACATTTTGCTTATCTAATTTGCTTTTTTTCCCGCATGGAATTGCAAATAATCTAGCTTTGAATACACGTCCCTGATTTTCTCATTTTAGAATGAAAATCAGAGCATGATTCTAATATGAACATCACATGAAACAACTAGAGAAGCTGTTTTCTTAAGCTCAGTTGCTGGAGAGTTAACATGAGATTGGGCCAACATCAAACACCTTAGCTTTGGACTTTCGGCTTGCAGCTACAACAGCTAACTATGAATTCTCTCTGCAGATAAAAAACAACCATGCAAAACAGTTCATTAGCATGTTACTATAATTCAACTCTGCTTATATCCATTTAGTTCGCTGGATTGACTAGAGGAGTAAAAATTGTACTGGTTCCCCTATTTCTTTTAATTGCATCTCTGTTTCAGTTTCCATTTCATTCAACTTCGACAGGTTTAATTCATGGTGAACAATGTTTATTTTCCTTGAATACATGATTTGATTCTCCCTTGATTGGTCCTAACATAAACGCCATATCTGTAGACGAAGAATGGGAACAGATGCCAATCCAAACCCCCAAATGGAGGCATCCATGTTGCAGCAGACAGTTCCAAGGCAAGAGAACATGGCCCAAAGTCGCACCGTTGCTCTTCAAAATGTAGAATCTACAATTTCGGAACTCAGTGGGATTTTCACACATCTGGCTACAATGGTCGCGCACCAAGGAGAACTGGCTATCAGGTAACCTTTCACCTTTTCTCTGTGACCTATTCCTTTTATTCTCGATTTTCACCGTCTAGTTTCTCTCTGATCCCGGTTTCTTTTGTATTTAAATGAGCAGAATTGATGACAACATGGATGAATCACTGTCAAATGTTGAAGGCGCTAGTAATGCCCTGCTGAAATATTTGAATAGAATATCATCCAACAGGTGGCTCATGATCAAAATATTTCTCGTTCTGATCTTGTTTCTGGTTATATTCCTGGTTTTTGTTGCTTGATTTGTGGGTATTGAGAGCTACTATGCTTCAGTTGTGGACATGTTTAGAATCCCAGCTGCTCGCACTCTATGATTGAGAGTTTTAGTGTTGGCTTTGTGTATATGATCACGAGTTTCGGTTTTTGTATACTTCTAATCGTTCAAATTTGTTGTATGAGATCAACATTCTCAGTTACAGTTCAAGATTGTAAGGTGATTTATAGAAATGGGAATCATGAGCTTGCGTTATATATGCACTTATCTAAACATTAACTATGACAAAATGACAAAAGGACTATTTGTAAAACATTAATTATGACAAAAGGACTATTCGTAAACATTAATTATGACAAAATGACAAATGGACTATTGGTAAATTCTTAAGAATTCTGTTTTTCAGTTTTCTCAATCACTTTAGTCTTTAGACCATGAACAAACTTCATTGCATTCAAGCAAAAATAAGCCACAACACTACAAACTTAAAACCCAAAAAATTAACTTTTTAAAATTTGATTTCGAGGCTGTAGTCTAATTTCTTAAACAAACAAAAAAACCTCATTTAGAATAGTGAAAGGGTTTTTCTCAATTTTTCTTTCCTTTCTTAAACAAACAAAAAAACCTCATTTAGAATAGACTTAGTAAAAGGGTTTTTTCCAATTTGTCTTTCCTTTCTTTTTAGCTTTGCCATCTTCAATGTGGAATTGTCAACCAAGGAGAGTTAGAATCTAAGTAGTTGGAGAGTTATTTTTTTTATGGAATTACTGCCAACAAAAATTAGCCGAAGAAATTGAAGAGTTTTTCTCCGAAATAATGATTCGAGTTTGAATTCCTTTGGCCAGCTCCGTATTTAGAAAAAGGACTGTGGGATTGCCCTATTTTTTTCAGTTAACTATCCCCTCACAAATAATTTATTCAATTAAGAAATAAGTTGGAACACTTCAACTCAGTCCTTCACGTCCCCCATTAATTCCTAAAAAACGCTATTATTCTTTCTCCCCTGTGCAAGTAATGCCTTGTCTTCGCTCAATCTCCGCAGCTAGCTCAGTAATGGCCTAAATTCTGCAACTAATCGTCCATGAAGCATTGATCAATTTTTCGCCGCTTGTAACGTCGAATCACTCGTAATCGTACGATGGCTCCGAGGAATCGACGCGGAAAGGTGTTTTTATGGGTCTAAATTAATTTTTCAGTTGTTTTTGTTGGGTTAAACATGGATAATCCTTCAGCATGATGAAGGTGTTGAGCCCTTCGGTTGTTGTTGTTGTTGTTGTTGTTTTTCTCGTAGGTGGGTTTGACGAGGATGCACGCGGCACTCGATGCTTTGCGTCCCATGGGGTTTTCAACTGATGCTGTCCGCAGAAATTTGAAAAAGCTTCTCAAGGTCTGATATGCATTCTGTTCTGTGTGATTTTTCATTTTTTAGTGATTAATTTTTCATGTTTTTATGAATGGTTTTGTTCTTGATGGATGTTAGGATGTAAGTTGCTTTTGTGTTACCACATTGTGAAGACACTCAAACTGACGGAAGGTTAATGGAGTAATATCATTTATTATTTGGTTCCCTAATGTTTGTTATTCGTTGTTATTGAGATTGTGGATCCTGAGAACTGTTCAAATATATGTTTATAAAGGGGGGTTTTTCTTGTTTCCTCTACATTCTTTCAGTTGTTGCTGGTTTTTATGGTGAATTTGTTTGGTTTCATAGGTTTATGGAGATGATGGCTGGGTTTTTATTGAGGAGGCTGCTTATAAGCTACTCATCGACGCAATTCTTGAAGAGCCTGAGGACATTCAACTTGACGATGAACCGAAAAATCTGCTGTTAAGTGGTGGTGATGAAAATGGGGGTTATGAGCAAGAAGAACATACACGTCAATTGTGTGGCAAAGAGGTTATCTTTGATGAGCAAAAGCAAGTAGGCGCGTCGTCCAATTTTCAAGAAACAGAGGCACAAAATGGTTGTGTCAACATTATACAAGAGGAATCTCAACAATGGAATTTGGCTGTTTGTGAGGTCATTCCCAACGAATTTGTGAATGTTGACGAAGGGATTATCTCTGAGGAGCAAAAGCAAATTGGTGCATCTTGTGTTTTTCGTGAAACAGACACAGAGAGTGAACATGTCAATATTGAACAAGAGAAATCTGAGCTGCAGGATTCGGCTTTTCTTGAGGCCACTCCCAAAACTCACATGTCTTTAAAGGTAGCAGTATTTCTGATCTGACTCAAATATCTGTGTGGAAAGAAGAATTTCTATAGCACTTGTGAATTCCGTCTTTCCTGTGATTGATTGTATACTGTGGAGAGATAACTCAACTTTTTCAGCCTTTCATGATTATATATGCTTTCTAAATTTGAATATCCTATACATGTGCCAGTAAGAGGGTTAAGACGATCCAACGTGTGAATTGAGAAACATTCGTGTCATATCTGCACATTTTTGTTTTTAATTGTCTTATCTTTGCGCATGCTCTGTTTAAATTCGAAATCACATGTAAATATGTAATGATTACGCATCAGCCGGCACTGAAAAGTTCATTGAAAATCCACATCCCATACTTAATATCCCACTTTCTTTGAATGATCGGATATTCCATGATTTCTACATATAACAGGGAAAATCTCATACCTCCCATATGTATATGTTCGAGCGAATTGTTTATTATGGATTCAGTGATTTCATGAATCAAACTCTGGTGTCGCAATGTATCATGTTATGTCCCTTCTACTCCAATATCAGTTTTAAAATTGTGCAACAATGGCTGGATAGAAAGATTAAGCTCAGAATCTCCATATAAAACCAACATAAGTTCTCAAACAAGATATATAGCAAATGAATCAGAGTTAGTGGAACATCTTAAATGTAATTTGTGTTTTGGTATTTTGTAGGCTCTTGACAACGATGTAAGCCAGGTTGGGTTAGAACTTGGTTTTGCTCCATCCTACACTCCCCAAACTAAGGACTGCACTCCAACAAATAGAAGGTCCAAACCGTGTTATGGATGGATTAGTGATGAAGAGGACGCGGATGATTTTCTGCAGTTGATTCCCGCAACTAGCATTGACAACTGATCTTGCTGCATGAAGAAGCTAACAAGTGCAATTCTTCTGGAGAACTAATATTAGGTAAATATCATACATGCTTTTTGGATACTAATAACTGGAGGAGTTTTGATTATTGCTTGCACATACGGCAACAGATACTAGTGGTTGAGCCTGCATTTTCTTTCCTCTATAGTTCTATTGAATGAAAATGCATTTGGTACTAGTGGTTGAGCCTGCATTTTCTTTCCTATATAGTTCTATTGAATGAAAATGTAATTGTCTAAAGGGAGTATTTGTTAGATTAATCCCAGTATGGTTCTGGTTAAAAAGAATCCAGGTTTTTAAAGTTCGTTTGAAATCATCTTCAATCATATATATATATATATATTAAAATGTTTGTAATACCCAAATCCCGCTCTTTCAAGAAAGATCGGGGTTGGTAAATTCAGACAAGGTTTGAGACACTCGGCCAGCAGAAGAGGATAGTAGTTAAATTTGAGCAAGCCGACCTAGCTTGTACCCGTTTGGAACGGTAAGGGTTTCCGTTCATAACCCTTTTCATCTTCTTTTCCTTTCTTCCCGTCGTAAGCTTTAGGCTATGGCGCTGGGGCTTGGAGTCTGGTATGCTCTGCAGTAAGTCTCTTTGCACAAGAGAACTTTGGGACATGACTTCACTTCAGCAAGGTGTAGAGGAGGACTTTTAGAAAATCTGGAATATGATCCTATATTTTATTTTAATAATTTAATAAAAACAATGATTATATTTCGATTATAAGTTATATGTAATTTAAATTTAACCTATAGTAGTTATTTAAAATTTTAAAAGTCATAAAACAAACATAGAAATGCTAAAATTTTATAAATTAATTATTATGATTTTTCCCATTAACAAATCAACACGGACTACGAATGCAACTCATAATTCAATATCAATAACAATCACGCATTATGAAAGCCGTAAAGGGCCGTATTCATTAATTGAGTGGAGCTGATATATCAATCAACGGTCAAATGCAATAAATAGCCTCGTACATTGGCGTGAATGTTTTGTAAAATTGCACGAAACTCTTAATGTAGATGCATTCGAATTAAAAATCTGTAATTAATAATAACTACTGCCCAGATAGTTATATATAAAACTTTCAATTAAGATGCATAACTTAAAATACATCCACCAATCTTATTGGACCCAAAAGTTATCAAGTCTTGAAAATATAAAATATTCAATTTAGCTGCACAATTTTAAAGAAATTCACTAATCTTATTGGGCCCAAAAGTTATCGAGTCTTGTAATTTGAAAATGTACACGTTTCTCCCGTGACAATATACTAACACTCAAAATCAAAAGTACAATAGCCATTGGGGACGGATAATTTAGGTATTTAATCTATAAATACATTAAAATATGAAAAAGATGCATCAATATATATCCTTGATAGTTATGTTGACTATAAAGTAACGAGCCGTATCTCACTCTCACCATCAAGATTTGCTTATTATTGGTTGTTAAGACGGAAGTACCATGGAAATCATGCTACTATTAATCATTATAACTGAGCCACACGAAAATGATGTTTTATTAATAGGTCATTATAACGGAGTTACATGAAAATCACGTTTTATTATCTTCACTCAATATTTTCAACATTTCTTTCTTCCAAACTATTATCACAATTTGCGTATTATATTTATTGTTGATTTTGTTATATCATTAATAATTAATTAGCTTTTTAATATTAAATGCAAAAATATAATTTGATCATTAATTTATGTTTCATGTTGACTGCCGAGCTAATTTCCTAGACGGTAGAACTAATAATTTCCAACCACAATTCTAAAATTAGAGTAGTGTTACAAAAAAATTAATTATAGTTCAAAATATTTATGTGTCTGAATCTTTTTTTTTTTAGGACCAGCCAACACGGCCGACAAACCGAGAGCAAAACTAGGCTAAGTCAAAACTAACAACATCCGAAACAAACAACGGAAAATCGGAAGAACCAACGCAAGCATAAGCTGCATTACGAGCTAACTTGTGGGTTACGACATTAGCACCACGTCGACAAAAAGAGAACCGAACTCCATCAAAACAAGCACAAGATTGCTTGATATCATCAATGATATTGCCCACATAAGAAAGGTTCTCGTCAGAGTTGCGAAGACTCGTGATCACATTTAGGCAGTCACCTTCAATAATCACATATTTTCACCCGAAATCTCGGCCTAGTCGCGCCACAGATAAGGCCGCCTTCGCCTCAACTACCAACGGATCAATAGAGTTGCTGAGTTTATTCGTTTCCCAACCCAAGATATCACCATCTTTATTACGAGCTACGACCCCAATTCCGATAGACGAAGATTCTCTCAATACAGCTCCATCGAAGTTTATCTTCATCCAATTCCCCATCGGTTTTTCCCATCTTATGCCGGAGCTCTCAGAAGTGTCTCTCAATCCTTCATTGTCAATGGACTGAGATAAACCAACGTTTCCGAGGGCGAACGTAACAACATCATGAGGCTGCCATTTATCTCCTTCATGTCGCTTCTTGTTTCGAGCGTACCAAATGGCCCACATAACAGTCGCAACAGTCTCAATTTCTGCATGGGTTAGCTGATCGAACAACTTAATTAATCCCTCTCTAAAGTTAAGTCCCACCTGTTGGATGTGCTGCCAAGGGACGTTTGAAAGGGCCCCAACCTGGCGCACGAAAGGGCACCAGAAAATGGCATGGCCGAGGTCTTCCATTTGATTGCCACAATGCACGCAAGGAACATCCAAAGCACAGTGGCGTTTGATCAGGTTTGCTCCAGTGGGGAGGATATCATGATTGCAGCGCCATAAGAAATTTTTTACTTTCGGTTGGAGTCTCAATTTCCAGATTTTACTCCAGCTTACATGTGAAGGCGAAGAAGATGAGGTTGTTGTGTCTCGCCGAGCCATATCAAGCGCCAGCCTATAGGCACTTCTAACCGTGAAGTTCCCGTCCTTAGTGTAGTGCCAAATCAGTTTATCACACCGCCTCATTCCGCCTAGTGGAATTCCCAGAACCAATTCAGCATCACGGGCATGAAAGGCATTCCTGACCAACACTTCATTCCAATCAATGACATTCTGCCTGAAAAGGTCCAAGACAAACTCAGGGGAGAAGTTCGCATCGTGCCAAAAACGTGGGCGGAAATCCGGCCCTAAAGGCAGCCACCTATCACGCCACACATGAACCGAAGTTCCATCTCCAATCCGCCAACGCGTACCAGCCTCAAGAAGTATTTTGCAGCCATCAAACTCCGCCAAGTGAACGACGGTGAGCGTCCAAGATGTGTATTCCAGATATCTGAAGTTGGGTAATATTTGGCTTTAAGAATTCGGCTCATGAGGCTATCCGGAGAACGTGTGATCCTCCACAATTGTTTCGCCAACATAGCCAAGTTAAAGAACTTAAATGCACAAAAACCCAAACCACCTTCCGATTTGCTAGTATAAAGCTTCTGCCAGCTCAACCAGTGCAATCTCTTTTCCCCTTCCACCAAAACTGAGATATAGCAGAGTCTATGCTACAAAGCAAGTCATTTGGGAGAAGGAAACAATTCATGGAATACGTAGGAATTGCTTGAAGCACTGCTTTAATCAAGACTTCCTTTCCCGCTTTCGAGAGAAATTTCTCAGAGAATCCACGAACCCTCTTCTTCACCTTATCCAGAATATGTGAGAAAACCTCTCATTTCAATCTACCAACAACCGATGGCAGGCCTAAGTAAAGGTCTAACTTCTCAACACACCTCACCCCAAGAATATCGGCCAAACTCTTCTGCAAATTGCTAGCCATGTTCTTGCTAAACATGATCGGCGACTTCTGAAAGTTCATAGTCTGTCCAGAGATCTTGTTATAGCTTGCAAGGACATCCCGGACACAGCAAATCTCCTCCCGAGTGGCTCTCCCACAAATCATTGTATCATCGGCAAAGAGCAAATGAGACACAGTCGGCGCCCCTGGGCAAACCTCCAAACCCTTTAAATCACCACTTCGCTCTTTCTCCTGTAACATTATCGAAAGAACTTCTACATAAAAGATAAATAGATAAGGGGAGAGGGGATCGCCTTGGCGAATACCCCTCTCCGGGACCAAGTGACCGAATTCATAACCATCTAAAAGGAAAGAAAAGAAAGTAGTAGTAATGCAGGTCATGATACGAGACAAAAATAAATGCGGGAAACCTAACCTGGCATTGCTCATATCGAGCTCAGGTTAAAAAGTCTCTCTTTCCTGTGCTCTTACATTCAGAAAATGGTTAATCTCAAAAGCAACTAGGACATTATCAGTGATAAGACGAGAGGAAATAAAAACAGACTGACTAGGGGAGATGATAGAGGGAAGCAGGGGCTTAATACGATTAGCGAGAGCTTTGGAGGCAATTTTATAGACCACGTTACAAAGACTAATGGGGCAAAATTGTGTGATGAGCTCAGGGTTCTTGCATTTCAGAATAAGTACAATATGCGTAAAATTAAGCTTCTTATCAAAATTACCCCTATTCAAGAAATCCAACAGACAATTAACAACGCTTCCACTCACAACATTCCAAAAATACTGAAAAAAGTATGTGGGGAAGCCGTCAGGGCCAGGGGATTTTAGAGGATACATACTCTTAAGAGCACAAGTTACCTCACCGGGGGAGAAGGGAAGAAGGAGCTTGCGAGCCATGTCATCATTGATCCTGCAAAGAATATTCTGAAGGCCATGATCAATCTCCGAATCCGAACAGCCGTTAGAGGCAAAAATATCACCAAAGTAAGCTTCAATAATTCGTCGGATTCCTTCTTCTGATCTGTGTTCAAAGCCGGCATCATCCTTCAAGGAATTAATGTGGTTCGTTCTTTCCCTCTGTTTGGCTTTAGTGTGGAAAAATTTCATGTTCCGATCACCTTCTTTAAGCCAATGAGACTTAGCCCTTTGCTTCCAGGTTATTTCTTCGTTTAAGAGCAGTGAACCAACTTTCTCCTTAATCAGATTCATTTTGGCCTTAACCTCATTTGTAATAACTTGTTCCTTGAGAAATTTGAGACGATTATCAAGATACTCCAGGTCCGTGTCCTTGTTACGTCTCAAAGTGCTTCATCAATTGAGAAAGTCCAATGCCTTAATCACAGTTCCAGCAGTTGTGCCAGTAAAAGAACTTTCCCACGACTCCATAATAATTCCCCTACAGTCTTTCGACTTTACCCAACACGCCTCAAAGCAAAAGGGACGTGGGCGCCGGGTTTTAGTCTTATTATTAGGAAATAGAGAAGTCAGGATGGGTATATGATCGGAGGAAGACGAATTGAGGTGGGTTACCGAGGCGCTCGGGAATAACATCCTCCAGTTATCAGAAGCCAAAGACTTGTCAAGCCGGCAACGAATTGTGTGGGATTCCAACGAATTCTTAGTCCAAGTATAGGGAAAGCCAATAAATCCTAGATCAAAAACTCCAATATCACGGATAGTGTTAGCAAAGTCTTCCATCACCCTAACGGGACGGTTATTACCTCCCTCCATCTCGTCATGGCTCAATATTTCGTTAAAATCTCCACAAATCAGTCATGGCACCGACGAATTCATCTACAAACGACGTAAAATGTTTCAAGAATCAGCTCTATTCTGCCATTCAGGATTGCCATAGAAGCCTGCAAACCACCATATACCCGCCGAACCAATACCATCGATCAGGACATCAATGTGATTCTTAGAGAGGCTTTGAAGAGTAACATCAATATTATTACGCCACAAGAGAGCCAAATCTCCACTACGACCATTCGAATTCACACTTACACCATTCAAATGCAGAGAACGTTTTAGGGAATCAATTATTTGTTGCTTGTATTTAGTTTCAGAGAGAAAGATCACCGAGGGGTTGTGGTCCTGAATGAGAGACCGAAGGTTATGAACTCGCTAGGGACCCCCCGTGCCCTAGCAGTTCCAGCTTAAACAACTCATTGTTGTCGGGGGGATTGCGTTGCAACCGCCGCCGTTGAATTGTTGATGTCCGAGAGGATATCATCTTGTGAGGAATGGTGGGAAGTGGGGATGTCAAGGGTGAGTTCATCAGAGGTGGATGAGTGTTTCAAATGGGATTTAAGAGATTTGGAATGGAATTTACGATACTTAGTAGCTGACTGAGATGATTCTGGGGAGAGACCCAAAGTGAGTGGAATGTTAACCAGATTACTCTCGAAGGAAGAGGTGGTGGACATGTGAGTTTGGATATGAGGGGAGCTCTGATTTTCTTTATCGGTAATGAGGAGAGTTGGGAGATTGTGTATGGGAAGGGAAACATGTTTCTTGCGTTGGTGGCCTAGGCTCGATGGGGAGGAAGGGGATCGAGGGTGTTTAGTTGAAGTGTTGCTTCTTTCAAAGGGGGATGAAGTAGATTTTGGGGATATGGCGATGTGTTGTATGGGGAGGAGAGTGTTGTTGGTGATACAGTTGAGGGGTGATGCTGGAGGAGTAAAATTAGAGTAGTATGGGTTTGTATGAGTGAATTGATGGAGAGTTTGACTAGAGTTACTGAGTTCCATGCATGTGGTGTGATGTTTCGAAAGGGAGCTAGAGGCATCAACAATAAGTTCAGAGTTGGGGTTAGCATAATTGTGTGAGTTGATGAGATTGATTGTGGTACTACGGGACTGAGGAGAATGAGTATGGTTATGAGCTTGAGGACTGGAGTCTGGAAGTGTATTAGGAGTCAGATTTTGAGAGGAGAGTGGGTCGATTTTGTGAGGGGCTGAAAAAGAAGGTTCAAATTTTGTGTTATTAGGTGATTGATACCAGAGCTATGGTCCATACGGGAGTGAAGGAGAAGGCTCAACAAATCCTTCCGCATACCGCAGCAAACACACACGATCGACATGATCGCACAAATCATAGAGGTTGCAAAAATTAGCTAGCCTTTTATATTGTAGAGATACAGAGATTATCCCACCATCATACGTACTCAATTGCAGACATCGAAGCAGTGGTTAAGTTAAAGAGATGCCCACTCTTACCCTCACACTTTGTTCCGAAGCAGAACCTTTGATATCTGATGGAATAGAGCGAAAAACTCCTATTCTCTGGGCAATTAATTTAACAGCATCTTGATTTCTATAACACTGTGGCATACCTTTAATATGGATAATGAAGTCACATTGATCCAAGCTCACCCTATCTGGTTCATCTCCCGGTGCCAGAGAGCACAGAATGAGCGGATATTTGTCATACGTCCATGGGGATGTTTCAAGAACCCGTTGCATATCAAGCTTATGGTTGAACTAGAAAAGAAAACGATCATCTCTGAGCTTCTTCATATCCATTCCCATCACAGGGCTCATTGCCCTAAGCATGGTTAACCGGAACGTTTCAAACCGGATTGATCGTCTGGAGAAAACTCGGCCGACTAAACTCAAAGACAGGTCATTGGAGGAATGGGATTGAATGGATGCAGGAAGAATGAGATTAGCAGATTCCTTCAATGTAAGAGAAAAGGCTTCAGTAAGCCAAAAGATATCAGTTATCGGAGATGCCATGTCTGTGGCGGCGGGTGAGAGTGGATAACTTATATTAATGATGGCACGCCCTCCCCTTCGCGGAGTGAGAATCCCGATGGGCAACCTGTAGACAAAGAAAAAGAAAATTAGCGGAACAGAACCATACGAAAGAGAAAAAACCAGATACAAAAGCGTAAGAACGCAAGAACACCGAGTGGCCCCCGGCCTCAGCGAGGGGTGAATAACGGTGCTCGTCGCAATTGTGGCCAAAAAATTCTACGGTAGGTTTAGGGTTACGTGTGACGACTGCCCTCATACGAGAGTACTATGTGTCTGAATCTAGTTGAAGTCAAGTGATTTTAATCTAGTCAGGGTCAAATCTGCGGATCTTTCTTCCAAACTATGATCACAATTTAATATTGTGGCCTATGGGCTATATTTAGGGTTGTAAATGGATATTCAAAAATTCCGATATTCGTTCGCATTCGAATCCGTTTACAGAGGATATTATTTGTATCCCTTTAAAGAGGATATTATTCGAATTCGATTATAGACATCCGAATTATAAACGGATAAGGATATGGTAATTAGACATCTGATCCGTTTGTATATCCGTTAAACATATTCGTTATCCGAATTATTCGTAACTCGTATCTATATATATATATATATTATTTTACATTTGATGAAACAAATATTAATTTAAGAATTATATAATCATTTGAAAATTATAAAAAAATTAATAAAAATAAACATATAATATATTATTAATAATAATTCATTAATAAGTAATAACATTGAACATATATTATGAATTATATCTTATACTTATGAATGTACAACTTTCCTAATGTATTTAGTTTGTGGGAGTATGTTGACAACTTCAAAATATATTATCTATAAATTATATATCCAACTATTTAATTTAATTTAATAAATAAAAATAATATAACTAAACATAGTTATTAATCATAGCTATAAGATAGGCTCACATAATTATTTTAGAGTTATAAAAATTAATATCAACCATGTTACATGAAGAATTTGTTTCATACAAACATTGGTTATTAAATAAAAAACTTTTCTTTAAACTGTATCTAAATTTTGAGAAATTGTTATATTATTCAACAATATGTCTAAATAAAGGATAATTAGATCATTTTAGAATAATTAGGGAGTTAGTTAAAAAATTTATTAAATTGGAAAGCATACTAAAAATTCGTTCTATTTAGAATTAAACTCAAAATATCCATTAAATATTAAAATTTTCGTGTTGATAGGGCAGAAATTGGGGGCTCCCGCATGGCCCACTCAACTCGCGCCGCGTGGCAGCTGACGTGGACACAGAGACGTGCCCATATTTCGACCCTTGGTCCAGGACCACCATCGACCCACCCCTTGGAAGAATCCACTGCGCCTTTTATACCTCGTCGGACGGCGGTTGCGACCCAGGCTCCGCTCTCGATCGAGACGGACGGTCGAATCCGACCCATTATGTTCCGTACACGAGCATTAAATGCAGATTCTCTCCGCCGTCACGCGC
>JBBMKE010000009.1:19805253-19822245 GCA_037834125.1 Lippia alba | reverse complement strand
CCCCCCCCCCCCCCCCCCCCCCCCCCCCCCCCCCCCCCCCCCCCCCCCCCCCCCCCCCCCCCCCCCCCCCCCACCCCTCTGCCCTCAATAGTATATAAACTCCCTTATATCAAAGTGAGTTTTCAAAACTCCATGCTCCTTCTTGTTGTGTTCAATGCTTTGCAAGCATATTATCTAGTGGAGTACAGCAACTTCTTTTATATGTCAACTATGTGCAACCCTCATCCTTTCCCCAATACAACTAATAATCTCTATCTACATATTGTTATGTAGATTTCGGGACTTCAGTAGAGAAATGAGTCTCACTTATTCAAGAATCCAATTTCCTGCTGTATAAGGAAAGATCAAGCAAATCGAACATTCAATTGCGTATCGAAAGATCAAGCAAATCGAACATCCAATACAGTGCTACGTTTAGCATTAATCATTCAGTTAAGAACAAAATTACACTTACCATAACAACCCCCGATTCCGAACACCACCCTCAAAACCCTAATCCCCAAATCAAAATTCACATATACAAATTACACAAACAGAAATGGATACAAGCTCCTACGCAAACTGAATTCTTATTTTTCCAAGGAAAACGAAACTTTCATTTCACCCCAAAGTTTTCTGGCTATCATAATCAAGGATTTCATCGCGAGTAACAGACCTGGAGTGCTGAACAATAGATCGGCCAATCGAATTGATCCAATCCTCCTTCTCCTTCTCCGAATCGGCGATGAAGTACATCGTATCATTCCGAGTCGACAATTCGAACGCGAATTGACGATTGAGCACATCCTCGGCGCCCTTGACAGTGAGGCAATTGGCGACGGGGATGACGCCGCGTGGCCTGGAGGTGCGAGTGACGTTGGATTCCTTGAACCAGAAGAGCTTTCCCTGCTTCAAAACGAACCAGCGGCGGCGCCAGGTCTTGATGTACTCGCCTTGCTTGTTGAGCCAGCCGCAACGCTCAGGGGTGCCCCAGAACTCAACGCCGTCGTAGTCTTCGACGGCGGCGCCGCCTTGAATCGTATCCATCGCGGCGCGCCACAGGCTGGCCATGGACGGTGGTTTGGGCGAAGTAATCGATGAGAGAGAAGTGGATGAGCGAGAGAGCTGAGAGAGAGAAAAATATGACTTAGTTTGCAGGATATTTTTAATTCGTCTGTTCAAATAAGTTTAGCTTGAAAATAACGCATTTATTTCTCTGTATCTGCAAAACAAAATAATATTGTAATTCCTTTGGTTATATATAATATATATATATATATATATTTTATGTTTAAGCTGTGAGTCTCAATAAATTATACTCTATTAATTACTTTTCAATATTTTTCAAGACATTGATTCTAGTTTCATATTTGGAATCGTTATCCTTATTATATTTCTATTTTTAGACTATTATTCAGATATATTTTTAGACTGTAATGGAGGAAAATATAACATTGAACTATGAAAACATGGGAGTTAAGGTGCTATAACTGTCACATTGTTTCATTTTCGGATATATAATACCATTTTAGTGAGATAATTCTAATTTAATTACTGGACCTCTAATAATTAATAATTAGTATCCGGCAATTATTTAGCCACCCCCACCACAAAAATCTAATTATTTGTCATGCAATCAATCCATTTGGCCAGGCTGTCTTAGCATAAAATAATAATTCGTCTTCAGAAAAAAGAACTTATAAAGAAAAGATAAAAAATAAACCGTCCCATTTCGATTATAAAAACTAGTAATTCGCGCACCCTGTGTGCGATTAAAAAAAACATTATTATTAAAATATATGTTGAATTCAATTTTTTGTGTTAATGTAAATTATATATATAGTTTGAAGTAACTCTTAATCAGTTTGGAATATTTTTAATTTACTCCTCATAAAATTATACAACATAATAAGATATAAATACGACATTACAAGTTGGATGTTGGATTCTCGTATATTGCCCTCACTCCGAAATTGGACAACCTTGCGAGTGTTAAGGATTTTCGCCAATTGCGTTTTGCAACGTTATTTTCAAGATCATCTCCAAATTCATTGTGCATCGTCTCAAACCACATATTAACGAATTAATCAGCCCTCACTAAAGTAGCTTCATCCCAGGCCGTACTACTCATGACTACATTATTGTGCTTCATGAGATTCTCCATTCTCTGGGCAAATCTAAGGATTGTAACGGTGGTATGGTTATTAAAATCAACCTCGAAAAGGCGTACGACAAGGTGAGTTGGAGTTTCTTGGAAGAAACTTTACTCCACTTCAAGTTTCCTGGCTCCTTCGTTTCTTTGATCATGAACTCGTTAAATGCGTGAATCCAAGCATCATCTGGAATGGTGAGGCCCTTGACCCTATCCAACCCGAGATGCAGCCTGAGACATGGAGACCCACTCTCCCGGTATCTCTTTGTCCTGATTATGGAGAGATTGTCTTATTTCATTCTTGAAGCTGTTGATAATGGGGACTGGATTGTCTAGCCCTTCTGTCGCAATGGCACTAGCATCTCGCATCTGTGCTTTGCGGATGATCTTATTTTTGTCGCGAAAAGTACCCAGAGCAATGCGAACACTATTAAAAACATCCTTGCAAATTTCTGTGGTGCCTCAGGTTTGAAAGTGAACAATGCCAAATATAGAGTTCTCTTTGCCCTCCATGTGCTTACTGAAACCCAAAGAGAAATTGCTTCTAGGTTGGGTTTCACCAGGACATCAGATTTGGCAAGTACTTAGGACCATGCTGAGTTAATTGAAAAGATTCAAAAAAGACTTTCTAGTTGGAAGGCTAATACGCTTAATCTAGTCGACTGAGCCACTCTTATTCAATCGGTCACCTCGACTATTCCTATCTACAACATGCAAGCCTCTTGGCTACCTTCTCATGTCTGCAACAAGATCGATCAACTCAATAAGAGCTTCCTGTGGTCTTCTGATGTTGAGAAGAAACGTGTGCATCTTCTCGGTTGGGATAAGGTTATTAAAAGCAAAAAAGATGGAGGGTTGGGGCTTAGAGAGGCCCGTAAGGCAAACATGGCTATGCTTGCCAAGGTAGGTTGGAAGGTTCTCCAGAATGAAAATAAAACTTGGTACACTATGTTCCAGGAAAAGTATCTCAAAGGCGAGAACATTCTTGATCATGAGCCGCCGAACTGCATCCCGTCTCTGGAAAGGGGTGGTGAAAATTTTCAAGAGTGTTGAGGGAAATATTCGGTGGAGAGTTGGCGACAGAACTAAAATTTCCCTTTGGTACGGTCGATGGCTTGATGATAAGTCACATATTGTCTAGTTATTGAGCTTGAATTGGTTTATTTTGACTAGTGGTTTGATATAAAGTGTGGGCATTTAATTGATTATGTGCTTTATTGTAGGAAAATGCACTTTGCGGAACTTTGAAGATAGTTGGGGGAGTGCAACTGATTCTATAAAGTTTATAAGATGTTGAAGGTGGAAATATTCTTGAATTAGAAGTCAGGCCCATCACACGCATGGCAAGAGAAGAAAATAGAAGGAATTTATTTAATTAGGCCTTTTGGGTAGAATTGTAAATTGTATGCAACACTTGAGGAGTTGGGCCCATTATTTTAGTAGAAGTCTTTGGAGGCCAGCAAAGCAATTTAATTCGAGGGGCATGGATAATTGAAAGTCCAATTGAGAAGTCTCCTAATTCACATCAGATTTCAACTCTTGATGGACAACAACGTTGAGAACGTGGGCGTTGCTTGGAGACTTGTGGGAGTTACAAAATATTGAAGAAAAAGTGGAGATAGTGGCCTTCATGATGGAAGATCGTGGGAATGAACATGGGGGGAGAATTCATGACTGCTGCAATACATAAAGAAGAGAGCCGAAGGATTGCAGGCCTGGGGGAGACGCTTGGAGGAGGAGAAAGATGCAGCAACACTGGAGTTTTCGTTCTTCCTTCTTTTTATTTTTAGACTTTGTTAATTTCCTTTGTTGGTGATTGTCTAGTTCCGTTTTAGTTGGGATTTTCCTAGTATGCATTAGATTTTGTCAGATTACTTCTTTGGGTTGATTAATCACGTTATTCATTTTTTCTCGATTTCCATGATTATTATGTGTTAATTTGATTAGTGCATGAATCTTGGAATTGTTAACACGTATATAGCTAGTTAATTTGTAACGCCCTATTTTTCCGACAAGGTAAGTCGATACGAGAGAGTACGATTTGCGCTTTAATACATGTTTATGTGGTATAGTGCCTTACATGTTGCTTGTACGTAAATTATGTGAATCCGTGTTTGATATGGATTATATGGGATTATGACTTGTTAATTATGTGCTCGTATGAGTGTTACAAACTTTGATCGTATGATTAAATTCTCTAATCGAACCAACGTGCATATTTGGACATTAAAGTACAATTGAGGTCTAAATGGTAAATTTAAATTCCAAGCTAGGAACTGGTTAGACTTTAATAAAATTGAGTATATAATTTCTTCGCGAGTTCGTGGGCTTTTGAATCGCTTGATTTGGAGTTCGGACGAAGAAGATATGACCAAATTACTAAACCGAACCGGAAAGTCAACTTTTTGGCGGATTTTGTTGGCCTGCGACCCAATTAAGCTTTTAACCCAATTTGAGACCCAATTTCACTCTTAACCCACTTCATGACCCTATCAGCTGACCTAATTACTAAACCCAATTTCATATCCTAAGTTTTCATTTTAACGTTAAACATAAGGGATTAAACTTCACTTCTCTCAAACACTCTCAAGACCATTCAAATTCCCTCAAGAACATTCAAACCATCTTCAAGGACCAAGAGTGGAGATTGAAGCTAGGAATTGGAGATTGAAGGCCAAGATTACCTCTTCGATTCTTAACTTCTTAAGGTGTGTGAATGTGCTCTTATGTGGGTTCAATGTTCTTGAATGTTTGAGCTTAGTTTGAACTAGGGTTCTTGCTTGGGTGGTTTAATTCGTGTTTGATGATCGAATTTTTGCTCACTTAGTTGCCAGGAGTGTTATGCAATAGGAATTTTCAGATTTTATGCTTAAATGTGAGTTTCACCATTATTGGACTTTGAAGCTTTTATGTGAAAATTATGCATGTTCTTGCTCTTGGGTGTTTTGCTTGATTTGATGTTAGAATCTTGTTCCTTGAGCAATTTGGTAGATAATGTGACTGAATTCGTTGAATTTCGTGCTTGGTTGAGGATTATGCCATTTTTGAATTTGAAGCTTAGTTCTTGAAGAAGATGAAGTTCTTGTTATGATGTTTGGGTGATTATTCGATTCTATAGACTCCTTGTCGTATTGCATAAGTTGTTATTGCTATTTTATATCCATATATGCTGCATATATCTTGAAACATGAATTTTGGGTGTATTGGTGCATAATTTGGCATGGATTTAGCATAAACCCGTAACCTTCATTGCCCAGACTTTCATGACCAAACACCCGTTTTCTTTTTCTTCCTTAAACCCAAACGCCCGTGTGATCTGCTTCTGTTCGAAAAATTCTTAACCAAAAGCATGTTGATGTTTACACTAAAAAGCCAAACGCCCGTGTCAAAATCTTCTGTTCCAGAAATTCCAAATTAAACACCCATTTCATGTTTGAACTACATAACCAAATGCCCGTTTCGCAGACGCAAAATCTGAGAAATGCACTAGGCCAAATGGCCGTTTGACAAATGAACTTTAGGGCCAAACGACCGTATAAAAACCCACTGTTCCTTTTTTGGCGCTTTTTATTCCTTGATCGTTTCACTTCGTTTTTGCTTCCTACACGCTTCTTACACCCCCCAGCATCGTGTTAAATGTTTAAAATCTTGAATTGATGCATTCGTTTTACGTATGTGCTCTGTTTATGCGTTTTAAGGCACTTTATGCATTGCATGTAATGTGAATCTTTAATTTCATGATTTAAAGACTTGATATATGATTCTTATAACGTAAATTGGTTATTGTTGCCGACGTAAACCAACTTGAGACATTTCATACGCATTTGACATGTTTCATTTGTGAAGTCGTGCGTCGTTTTGATTAGTTTGAGTCAAGTCTCACCCTTGTGGTGCCCTTTGTCTTGCCTAGGTGATGAGTCTCCGGTCTAGTAGCCGTTGTTAGTGACTGCCTTTGGAAGTTCTTGGTAAAGGTGAGGAGTAATATTATAAAAAAAAAACATTTTCAAACTGTGGATACATATGACCTCTCATATTTGATGTTTTATCTCCATTTTAAAAACATATATGTAGGTTTAATAAGCCAAAAACTACGATTTCGATTGTACTTATTGGAAAATGATTTCAAGAGAATTAAACTTCATATACGGGATAAGTACCCGAACCGCTTTTGGGTTTCACTCAAGTATTATGTAAGTGTGAGTTGTGTAGCGAGGTATGTTTTGGCCACGTAAGGACGCTTGCTTGGTGGATCACTTAATAGCGCTTGGGACGGAGTGAGTGGTAAGATCGGGAATGCATGGATCGACGATCGAACCCTTATGAAGTACCCATTTTAGACAAGTTTACTAAGACTCCGAGGAGGTTTAGGGGTTAAGGTGAGCTTGGGAGAATGTTGGTTTCATGGACCCACTTCTCCAAGGATCTTTTGCGATGATCGAGGGCCGTACACCCTCGACGTCAATGGTGGAGGTGGATTGATTTGATTTCTTGATTTGGGAAGCAAGTGTAGTGCTCATTCTCGCCGAGCCGGTATTTTGGTTTATAATCCGATCTTTTGAAAACTTGCATTCTCTTTGAAAAATTAAATCAAATTATGAACACCTTTGTTTGAGCATGCATTGATTTGTATACTTATATTTAACTCTCTCACCGGTTCCTTTGAGCTGACTCCATTTACCCTTTCTTGTCCACAGGTTGCTTTTGGAGTCAAGCTAGGCGGGATCGTTTTCGAGTCTTGTCTTAGAAGTCTAGCTTGTACTTTACTTTACGAGTGTCGCGTATTTTGCTTGATTCAGTTTATTATATTTTGTTGGGATTTGTTATCACTCTTGGGTATATTTGGATATACACGGCTCTTAGGATGATTTACCTTTCGTATTTTGAGCATGACGTGTTGGACCGTGTCGGTCAAACTATTTGGTGGATACTTTTATCCTTATGCTATGCTTGAATCAATTGTTTTAATTTAAGCTTCCGCATTACGTATGTTTGTTACTCATTTTGTGAGTCTAGCATCGCCTAGCTAGGTTGTTCGTTTGTCAACGCTAGCTTTGGACTTGACGGGTGATCGTGTCAAATAGACGACAGATTAGGACTCCGAATCACCCAAGAATTTATAATGTGGAAGGACTCTGATGCTTTTCTGAACTGAAAAAGAGGGAACAAACATGAACTCAAAGGCCAAAAAGGGGAATGTGGGGGTTGGACCTTTTTTGGCACTCTGACATTCAAGTCAGGGATTAGTTCTGAGTCGGGAATGCAAATGAGTATGCATGGAGTTTAGTGTGTGCAGGAAAGCTTACCTTCCTTCCTGAGAAGAGAGGACTTATATAGGCAAAGACTGTGTGCGGGTACACCTCCCAGGAAGTGTGGATCTTGGCCTGTTAAAGACGAGCTGAGATGGCGACTGAAACAGTGCTTTTACGGGAAAAGTGATGTACCTTCTCTGCAGCGATGCCGTAACAATGTCCTTGGGAGACCGCATTTAATGCGCGTGGTGGTGGAGAGAATCTGCATTTAATACTCACGTACGGAATGCTGGGGTCGGTTTCGACTGTCCACCTCGATCGAGTGTGGAGCCTGGGTCGCGACCCCAGTCACGTGGGGTATAGGAATAGCATATTCCTCTAAGGGGCGGGTCGATGGCGAGGCTGAGCCTTGGGTCGAGATTGGGGGCATCCCTCTGTCCGCGTCAGCTGCCACGTGGCGGGCATCGGGCGGGCCATGTAGGAGCCCCAATTTCTCCCTTATCATTTTTTTCCCAAGTCCATTGGTACATTTATGTTCCTGTGGACTTTGAGATGAGGCGTCGGAGGTCGGGGTTGGAGCAAGTTGGACTATCTCCTTAATGACCCCGACCTGGGGGCCTGTTTCGACCTACTGGCTTTTGAGCCGGGCTTGATCGAGCGAGGTTGAATCGACCGACGGGGGTCAAAAACTGAGGGCGCAAGTGGGGTGCTACGTGTGCCCTTGCATTAATGAGATGAGCGGGAAACACTAGGTCTTTTGCCGCCGCTCCGTGTGATGATTGCTTTTTTGAAAATAGATTGTACATAGCATGTCTCCTTATGGTGCATTAATTGCGGCCATTTCTGGGACAAAGTGTGTGCGGATCCGTAGCGAGTAACGGTCCAGGCTTGAGATCGTGGAGGGCCATAATTGAATATGAGGTCTCTTTACTACTTAACCGCCATCTATAAAAGGGGGACTAGCCCAGATTTTTCTCTTTTCCCACTTTTTTTACAAGACTCCAGAGTATAAAGAGAGAGAAATCACAGAGCTTCCTTGCACTTTAATTCCAGAACATTTCAAGGTACGTTTTGAACTCAGATTTTCTCCTCTTTTCTTCCTTCTTTCTACATACACAAATGGCCCGCACCAAGAGCACCCACCGATCGGCCCTTTACATGTATGAACTCCACGATCAGAGAGAGTTCTTGGAGAGGACGCAGGCGACGTCGGGTTCTGGCATTCCAGAAGAAGGCAGAGAGGAAGCCTCAGGGAGTGGCCGCGCTCAATTAGTCGACAACCCGACGGTTAACGCGTTTGTAGATGAGATTGAGGAGATGTCTGTTGGGAGCAGATCTGGGTCGGAGGCTGACGCGGCTCCGGTGAAGAAGAGAGGGGGTCAGAAGAAGAAGAGGGCCTAGAAGACGACGAAATTCTTCTATGAGTTTCAGGCGAATGTAGAGAAATCAGAGAAGGAGATGGCAAAGAATCACGTGATCGGATGGGGAAAATCGAAGAGTAAGTGTAATGTGATAATTCCCTCATAGACTGACCATATGAAGTCCCCCCCGGCTAGATGTATCGCCATATCTTTTCAGGCCATAGAGTATGGCTTCTGGCTACCGTTGAAGCCGTTTCAAGTAAATCTGTTCAACGCTTTGCAGATCAGCCCCATGTAGTTACTTCCGAATGGGCACACTATGGTGACAACCTTTCGGGTGCTTATGCAGTTTTTGGGCCAGGATAAAAGTGTGGAACACTTTGTAGAATTGTTCTCCGCCTCGGTCAATGCCGCAACCTCCCCTAATCGTAAATGATTCATAAAATTTTAGTCACGCTCGGGGTGTAAGCTGTTTGATTCGACTAAGACCTCCCACGGGAAAGATTAGAAGACCAAGTGGGTGTACATCGAATTTCTCAGTGGTTGGAATAGGATGGAGCATATGTCTTGGAATGACATAGCAGAGACGAGGCTGGAGAGGGGGCGTGTGACGTGGCCCAACACCTTGATGACGGCTCTGAGGCGAGTGGCACCCTTAGACAGGGATACGTTCACCAATTTCCATTTGCTCCAAAGTTTGGGATTAGCCCCGGGAGTGAGGAGGCACGAGAAGATTAAGATTGGTGATGACATAGTGGACCTTTCCAACCTAAGCACATTTCCATAACACAATTTTCCTTCTTTAGTTTTCATACTGTTTGCTTGCCTTCTTTTAGGTCTGACCTAAGTTTTTCATATGCAGGTACGATCATGACAGTCGCGAGGGACAAAGCCGCCAAGTGCAAGGCCCTCCAAAGAGAGAAGGACCTGAAAAAGGAGTACGCGACAAAGGGACAGGGCAAGGCGCCTACTGCCGATGAGATCGCGATCTATGAGGGGCTTTCTGAGGCCCACACTTTGAAGCGAGTGGCTGAGTTAAGCAACGTTACGGGGCAGCAATGGGGGCCCATTATTTTGCCAATTGCGGAGCAGAACGTGACAATTCAGGGCACCAGGGGGTTCACAGGAGCTGTGAGAGAAAGGGCTCACCGTGAATATCGCCGGGGATCCTGGGTCGGAGCACGAGCCCGTGGTGGACCCCAACATTGAGAACGTACCCCGTACTTGCCGCACAGGCAAGAGGAAGGCCACTGAGCAGGAAGGGGCTACTCCAAAGAAAGTTTCAGGGTAGGAGAGAAAAAAGGAGAAAGTGGATGACCAAGGGCAGGCTCGGCCCGAGACCGCGATCCAGGGGGACGGGGTCAGAGGGTGAAACTGAAGACCCCAGCGTATTGGTCGGCCACTCTTCTAGAGTTCCATATGTTGCAGGAGGAGTACGAGGAGATAGTTAACGTCCCTATTTTCGAGGGCCCCAAGTACCCGTTCAACATCTCTGAGTTGGACTCGCAGGGGAGGGAGAGAAAGCTTGCGACCTAGCAATTGATCCGGAGGTGCTCGCCGCCATCTACCATTCTATACAGACCCCGACTGATCATGCGAAGTTGGCGAAAGAAGATGATACCACTCTGATCTGGAATATCGCTGGGCACCATGCACCGATAAGTGATTTAGACTTTTCATTTCCTGAAGAATTTTTCTTAGTCTCCTCTATTGACGAGTTGTCTTTTGTTGGCGCATGCTTCTATTCGATTGTACCAACTCGCCAAGCGGAATGAAATAAATCGCAAGGCATGGAGTCAGCTGTTGTCTGAGTGAGCCAGTGTTCTGGATGCTAAGAGCTGGCAAGACGAATGTGCACGCCCGAAGAAGGCCTTGGAGGAGTCGCAGGCCGACCACGCAGCCACGGTGAAGAGTTTGAACGAGCAGCTCCAAGAGAAGGAGAAGAAACTGGAATTGGCCTCTGCATGCAGTCTTCTCGACAACAAGGAGAAGAAAAAGGAGGACGCATGTAAGAGGGCCTACAAGACTGGAAGAAGACACGGCTGGATCCAGGGGTATAATACCGGCAGGGATTATGGGATCGAGTGCGCATTCTGGCACATGGACAAGCTATTGCTGTCGATCCGGTACCAAGCAGTCTGGGACTTCATCAACTCAGACGTCCTTGAGACGGTCGGAGGGTACTTGGATATGAACGACATGGATTTCGGCTTTTTCAAGTGCCTATCCCAAGTCCACCACTATCATCCCCTCCCTCATGACCTCTTCCTGGACACTGAGAAGATCAGATTGGGGGCTCCATATATCCCCAGGGTGCTGCCAGAAGAGCTCAACTCCCAACTGAAGCCCTTGGAGAAATCCATTGCCGGGAAAATCCCTTCATCGAAGACGAGAACAAGATGACGTCTGGCTTTCCAGTGGAAGTTGATGAAGTAGAGGAAGAAGAGGAGCCCGATTGGTCAAAAGCCATCTATGGCTAGATCGTCTCCTGGGCTGATCAGGAGACAGATGGGAAGAAGTCGACCCTGGAGGATTTGGAGATGCCTGCCTGGATTAGCTTGGAGGAGCCAAAGAGGCAGTTGTTAGTGAGCTTCAAGGCCGAAAGTAGCGGACAGCACGATCGATGTACCGAGATGCTGGCAGCAATGTGTGTGTTGTTGCCAAAAGCCCCTGTGGGCTCTGACTCGGAGGATGAGGTCCAAGTAGTGGCTCAGAACCCTCTAGTGCCCCTCCAGGTCGAAAATCCCTAACCTCTGAACGTGAGAGCTCCGACGGCCACCGGTGAAACAGAAACAACGTCTGGTGGCTCGGTTACTTATCTGCATGAAGCACGTGCCCTGATTCCCCTATCCTTGCATTTTCTAGTTTTCTACTTCAGTTTCAATGTTTTTGCTTATTGTTGCTCTTATTAGAGGGGTTGGACCCTCATGAACCTTTGTAAATCTGGGTTGGGCCCATTTGATTTTTAATGAAGATTTATCTTTTTGCTTTTCACATAACACAATTAACACAAACTTAGATTGATAAGTGTAAAGACATTAAAATGCCTGGATTGACCGGATTAAACTTGAGAGATTTTAATCTTGATTAAGACAAAAGGGATCCAGATTGACTGGAAGCCCACTTTCATTACTGAATTTGCATAGAAGCAGGGAAAATTTATAGGCAGATGCAACTTAAATGTAAAACTTCTTTAAGTTGTGTGCATTCTAGGACCTTGGGATAGGGTTGCCCTCCATGTCTTTATCCCATTGCAGCCTATCTCGAAAATACAGTAGGGGGCCTTCCAATTGGGTTGTTGCATTGTACTGTTGTTGGCGTTGATAGCCCTTCTGGCGGAGCTTATCGACCATATTCAATCGTAGGCCCGATCCTCGGCATTTCTGGCAAGTTAATAGTTGGTGAAGCGAGCTGTTTGATGTAATAGTTCTGCGGGGATCATTGCTTTTGACCCATAGACCATGGAGAATGGGGTTAGACCTGTGGCGGTCCTTGGTGTGGTCCGGTACGTCCAGAGGACACCGTCAAGTTCTTCAACCCAGACACATTTCTTGGCTTTTAGACGCTTTTGCAAGTTTTGGATGATTATGTGATTGGTCACTTCGACCTGGCCGTTCGCTTGGGGATGACCCACAAAAGCGAATCTTTGGCTAATGCCCATGTCTGTGCAGTACGACCTGGTCCTTGCACTTTGGAATCGGGTTCCGTTGTCGCATATGAGGACTCTGGGTATGCCAAACCTGCAAATGATGTTACGCCAGAGGAAATCCTGGATAACCTTGTCTGTGATCTTTGCTGCTGGATGGGCTTCGACCCACTTGGAGAAGTATTCCACTGCTACAATTAGGAATCGCCTCTGCCCTATTGCGAGGGAGAGTGGGCCAACTATATCAATGCCCCACTAGTCGATGGCCAACAGATATCGACCAAAATCATTTCCGTTGGGTGCTGGTGTGGAATGTTGGCATGCATTTGGCAGTTGACGCACTTGCGGGCGTATTATTTTGCATCCTCGTTGAGCGTGGGCCAATAAAAGTCGCTTCTTGACACTTTCTTTGCCAGGGATCAACCGCCCGCGTGGTTGCCGCATTGGCCACTGTGGATTTCTTCCAACACATCCAGGGCTTATGAAGGGTGGAGACATCACTTCGTTGGTCCTATGAAGGCCCTTTTGTAAGGTCTGCTCTCGGAGTCTAATGAGTAGCTTGCTGCTTTGTAGCGTAACAGCCTTACTGCATTTTTATCCGTAGGTAAGGTCCCGTCTCGGAGATATAAGATGTACTCATCTAGCCAACATGACTCTGCTGGATTGATGGAGCATATCATTTCAGTTTCTCCGTCGATCACCCGACCCTTGCTCGAAAGGTAGGTAATGCTCTGGTCCTTAGTGCCTCGCATTCCATTGGCGAACTTTGATAGTACGTCAGCGTGTGTGTTTTCTTCTCTGGGAACTTGCATCAGCTTGAATTCCTTGAATTCTGAGATCAACGCCTTAACATTGGCCAGAAACTTGATCATGGAATCCTTCCGCGCTTCGTAAGAGCCATCGACCTGGCTCGCGACGAGCTGGGAGTCTGTCGTCACTGAGATTCTCTCTATTCCGTATTCCCTAGCCACTTTGAGACCTGCGATTAACGCTTCATACTCTGTCTCGTTGTTGGTGGCCAGAAAGTCGAGGGAGATGGCAAAATTAAGCTCTTGTCCCTCTGTGCTCACTAGGAATATCCCCATCCCTCTCCCTGGGAGATTGAGGAGCCATCGACCGACATGGTCAACAAAACTGAGTGTGAAGTTTGTTTAGCTGGGTCATTCTTTTCAATCAGGAAGTCTACTAGAATCTGAGTCTGGTAGGCTGCCCTAGGCTGATAACTGATATCAAATTGCCCTAACTCAACCGTCCACTTGGCAATACGTCCCGCGGCGTCTGGCTTGACTAGAACTGAGCGAAGCCCTTGGTCGGTGAGGACCACAATCAAGTGGGCTTGGAAGTAGTGCCTGAGCCTTCTGGAGGTATGTACCAGAGCAAGGGCGAACTTTTCAATTTCCAAATAGCAGATTTCCGATCCGTGCAAGATCTTGCTCACGTAGTAGACTGGTAGATGTTTTTAGTCGCAGAGGGCTACTAGGAAAAAACTAACTGCTTCCTCCGTGACTGCCAAGTACAAGTATAGGGTTTCTCCAGGGGTAGGCTTTGTTAGGAGGGGAGAGGGGCCAAGTATTCTTTGAGCTATTCAAAGATGTCGTCGCACTCGTCAATTCATTCAAACTTCTTGATGTTATAGAGGATCTTGAAGAAGAGAAGATTTTTCTTAGATGACCGAGAGATGAACCTGTTCAGAGAGATGGTTTGACCTACAAGACATTAGACGTCCCGTATTGTTTGGGGTCTGTTGATGCTTTTCAGCGCTATGATCTTCTCTGGGTTCCCTTCTATCCCTCTCTGGCTGATGATGTAGCCAAGGAACTTACCTCCCTCCACGCCAAACGAGCATTTGCTGGGATTCAACTTCAGTTGGTACTTGCAAAGGAGGTCGAATGCGCGACCCAAGTCACTCAGGTGCGATTCCCTATTTTTATTTTTGACGATCATGTCGTTGACGTATACCTCTATAGTTTTCCCTATCTCTTCTTCGAAAGCTTTGTTTACCAGCCATTGGTAGGTGGCACCTACATTTTTCAAACCGAAAGACATTACCTCAAAGCAGTAGATGTCTTTCACCATGATGACGCGGTCTTATTCTTGTCCTCTCAGGCCGTAAAAATCTGATAGTAGCCTTGGAAGGCATCCATCATACTCAGGAGTTTGCAGCCCGCGGTGGAGTCAATCAGTTGGTCAATTCGAGGCAGCGGATAGGGGTTTTTGGGGCAGGCCTTGTTCAGGTCGATGAAATCATGACACATCCGCCATTTGCCCCCAGTTTTTGCCACCAAGACGACGTTGTATAACCAATCCACACACTTGGCTGGTGTGATGTACCCCGTATCCAAGAGTTCGTTGACCTTTTGCTCAATAATCTCATTGAGCTCGTCGCTCTGAGCCCTGAGGCGCTGCTTAAAGGGGCGAAAGCTCGGGTCCACGTTCAAGTGGTGTTCAATGACTTTGGGGTCAACACCGACCAGATCGGAGGAGCTTTAAGCAAATAAGTCCGCATTTTCGCTCAAGAATTGTATGAGCATGCATTGCTGCTTTCCTTTCAAGTTGGCTCCAATGTTGGTGGTTTTTTCCTCATCACTGGGAACCAAGTGTACGAGCACAATGGCTCCGGAGGCCGCAATTTTCCCATCGTCCATCTTCCTATTTTTTCGGGCAATGGTCGAGGTCATTTGCTTGGAGCACATCTCCGCAGTAGGATCATCTGGATTAGCTAGCTCGGTATCAATGAAGTCATTTATGCGCAAGAGTGGGACAATTTTCTTGTTGGGGAGCTTTACTTTCTCCATGGAGATGGAGTAGCACTCCCAGGATTCGAGGATGTTGCATCTCAATTCCCCAATGTCGTACGGAGTTGGGAGCTTGATGGTCTGGTGGTAGGTCGAAATGACGGCCCTAAACGCAATGAGGGTAGGGCGCCCTATTATGATGTTGCAAGCAAAGGGACCTTCGACAACCAAAAATTCGATCAGCTGGGTCGCTCATTTGGGCAACTTTCCCATTGAGGTAACGAGCTTGACTCGTCCCTTAGAGTACACTTCAGAACCACCGAAACCTGTTAGAGTTATGTTGATAGGTTCATAATCAAGTTTATCATGCAGATTCATTTTTTGCAAGGTAGAGTAAAAGATATTGTTTGCGGAGGCTCTATTATCAACGAGGGTCTTGTAAATGGCACAGTTTGCTACATCGACCGTGACTACCAGTGGATAACTCAGCATAGTGTCGTCCCGTGGCATCACTGGTACAAAGTCCCTATCACTAAAGGAGATCTCTTGTTCCAGCCACTCCTTGCCTGGCTCGATGAGCATCACTTTCTTGGGGCCATAAAGTTCTCAGCCAGACTCTCTTCTTGATCTCTTGCGGGCTGTCTTGGAGTCCCCGCCAGCTGGGCCACCTGCTATCATGAAGATTTCGTTGATGGACAGGTTGTGCTGGTCTTTATCAGCCATCTTTTCGAGCGGCTGCTTGCGCCCTCTTCTGGCGGGTAGGGAGTCTCATCGGTCGAACGCTTACTGAGCCCGATCGTCTAACTTCCTGACGAACTCAGTCAGGTGGCCGCCTTGGATCAACCTTTTGATCTCCTCACGTAAGGCGATGCATTCCGAGGTCCAATGGTCGTATTGCATGTGGTAGGCACACCTCTTGCCAAACTTTTTAGCCTTCTTGGTTTTCTTCACCTGTTTGGACTTTTTGAATAGCCCACGGTCCATGAGCTCGTAGATTTCCTCGATCGGGCAGGCTAGGGCAGTATAGGTTTATTCACTCCGCTGCCCGATGGCACCTCCCTCTTCAAATGCTGCTCCATTCTATTGAAGAGCTAGGGAGGATCCGACCGAGCTGGGTCGGAACGAGGCTGGCGGTCGCGGGGCTGTTCGTTGCCCCTCATCTCGTTTCTCTGTGCCTGGGCTTGATTGTTGACCTTGACCTCTTCCAGCCGCATGTACTTGCACGCGATGACTATGACCTCCTCCATGTTTTAAAGTTCTTTGAGAATTATGTCATCGACACATTTTGGTGTCGAATTGCGGCGTGGAGGGTCTGGATGAGTACGTCGATGTCGGGATGCACGACTTGACCAGCACTTCGTTGAAATGGGAGAAAAAATGCCTCAAGCTCTCCCCGTCTTCCTGGACAATGGTGTAAAGATAGGTGGATGGGAGTTTGACCTTGGACATGGAGGAGAAGTGGGCCTTGAACTTCCACGACAGGTCGTTGTAGTCAAGGATATTGTGGGGAGTGAGTCTCTCGAACCAGTCTTGGGCTGGGCCCTCGAGCGTGGTCTCAAAGATTTTTGCCCATATCAGCTTGGAGTGGCTGTATAGGCTGACTTTGTGCCTCAAATTTAGAACAATGTTTGATGGGATCCGAATTCCCGCTGTAGATGGAAAGATTTGTGGGGACCCTGTTCTCAAGTTTGGCGTCTATGATGGCATCACAGAAAGGGGACCTTGCTTCCCTTTCGCTCCTCTAGGCCCTCGCTTGACGAGGGCAGTGGTGCTCTTCCTGGTCGGCTGGGTGCCCGTGAGGAACGTGTGATGACACTTCCTCCTACGGATCGATGTAATCCTCAGCCTGTAGTTATTGGCGTGGCTGGGG
>JBBMKE010000009.1:19712634-19738511 GCA_037834125.1 Lippia alba | reverse complement strand
TATAATACATATATCATTAAAAATCCAAAAAATAAACAACATCTCATTAAAAATCAAAAAATAATATAGTGGAATAAAATATAGAATAATGTTGTAATAGGGGTATAATCGACATTTTATAGTTAATTAGGCAGAAAAATAACAATCTCAGCTTCAACCATGACGCGTGAAATCCAATTTCTGACTTCAGGATTTTATGTGCTTTCTTTTTTGAAATATAGAGTTTTTTAGTGTATATTTCATAATACAGAGTTTATTTGAACTTTTGCCAAACCACAAGGGTCTGGCAGCCAAAAACCCCTTTATTAGGCCATGAGTCCTAATCATGGCAAAAGATTTAAACTAATAGTCATATAGTAATTAATTTTTGTGGACAAGTAATTAGATGGGGAAAAAACAAGATGGGTAGGACTGGAGGAATCCCTGACATAATCCTAAGAAATGTCGTGTACCCGTTCTATAAGTTAAAAATTTTGCAGAAACCAAACAAACCACATTTCCTTGCGTAAAAAACACAACACAAGAGAGAGAGAGAGAGATTGGCCCATGGCTAAGAAACAAACATTGCCACGTGAAGTCGGGCCTTTTGGAAACCCTCAAAGGAAAGGGACTATCACCCTATTTCTTGTCTTTTATCATGGCTGCGCTTTGGTTAGATTATTTATCGCCCCAAAATTATATATTTGGCCCCTCCTACTATTGTACATATTTGTGCGGTCTATTCATCCAAGGTTGCCAAATACCATGAGATAATTTAAGACTTGTTTCCAAGATAACTATGATGCTATATATGAACATAAAATTGGTGGTTTTAAATTCAAGGAATGAGTATATCTGTCGTATAAAATTTTAACATGAAAAAGAATATCGGGTTTTATTTATCTATACAGATTTTAATTCTAAATAATAGGCTGTATATTGGAGAAACAAAATTTTATAATAATATTTTTGAAATTAACTTTTATAAATCTCATGTACCGATGTATTGAAGTAGACAGGAATTTTCAAAAATAGTATTTTTTTTAATTCAGCATGAATAAAATACCACTCCTTTTGGAATCTTTAAAATTTTACCACTAGTCGTGGCCGGTAGATCTCCACGACTCCACTTTTATTTTTTAATTATTTTGTGCGGAGTCGTGGAGATCTACCATTACTCTATTTTTTATTAATTTTTTGCGGAGTTGTGAAGAACAGTACCGATTCTCATTTTTTTAATATTTTAATTGAAGTAATTTCTAGCACCAACAACTTCTGGTGACCATCTCTTGGGTTTGATTGGAAATGGCTAATTACACTAAGAGCATAAGCCACATCCGGTTGGGTACATAACATGGCATATATTATGCTACCTATTACTGATATATAAGGTACATGAGTCATTCTTTCCTTTTGAGGATTTGTCTTAGGACACATGTGATGCCTCGACTCTTTCGCCGTACAGGTATGACGTATGTGTTTACCAACGTGAACGAATTAACTGTTCATAAATATTTCGCATATTTTAATTTTGTTATTTAAATGCTTTAATGTGAAATATTTGGAATTCCTTGAATATTTGAACTTGAATGAATTCTTGAACTCTTTGCTCTTATGTGAATTATTTGGTCTTCGTTCGTAATTGATTCGATTTCTGAATTTCCTGAAACTTGAGTATATTGGAGATATATGTGTTAAGAATGTGTGTATATGCTTGTTTCGTGCTTTTGGTCTCGTATGATGTGGTTTTGAATCTCATTTCGGTAGTTCGACCAAAACGGGGGCTAAAGAGCATTTAGCGCACTTTTTGGTCCGGTCGACATATCTTGAGCTAGGGAATTTTGATTCGAATTCCGTCACCTCTGTTGAGTTTGAATCGACGATTTGGACTCAATGGCACAAGCCTCATATTTTTCTAAAATTTCTAAGACCTCCGAAATCCGACCGAAATGAGCCGTTATGCCTTAAATTACAACAATTGACCAAAAAGGACTCACGTACCTACCCAACAAACCTATACCCTGGACCTAAACCTAGCCCACTTACATACACTCTCTCTCCCTCCCCCCATCGGCATCCCACGCACCACACACCCTTCCCCCATATCAAAACATTTCATTTTCAAGCAAGAAGAAGAGAAAGAAAGCTCCCCACCTTCATGCTCCATTGTTGCCTTCACCAAGCTCAAGAACCTTCATTTTCTTGCATTTCTCTTCAAGGTAATTACATAATTGAATTCGTTGTGTTCTTGTACATCTTATATGGTAAAGTTTGCATGATTTCTCCATAGATTAAGCATGATTGGGTTTATGGGTGAATAGTAAGGGTTTTCGGAAAAAATCTTGATTTCTTGAGCATCTATAGATATTGTTGGGTTTTATTGTTTTCTTGTTGTTCCTATGACATGTATTTATAATTATATGGGCTTATTTCACTTGGTAGTTGAATATGGGAGGATTTACCATGAATGCTCTTGATGGGTTTGAGTGAAATTGGAATTTCTTGCATTTCTCTTGACTTCCATGAGTATATATGCATTTATGATGATATTTGATGCCTATCTTTGGAGTATTTATGAATTTCTTGGTTGGTGGTTGAGTGAGGAAGGTTTTTCCATTAATGTCTTTGTTGGGTTTGAAGGGGATAGCGTGAATAATTGGTTTGGTGCTCATTTTGTGCAAGATATGTGTTAGATAGATGATTTCTAGCATGGTTGATTGCTTTAGCTTGGTTAAATCCCTTGAAACCTTGATCCCCTTCTCCCCACTTTTTATGCATAAGTGATATATTGAAGTATGACTTATAATTGTGAGCCTTGATGTCAAGAATGTGAAAATGTGAATCAATATGCACTCATGTAAGCCAATTTGCCCCATATATGTTCATGTGATCATTTTCCTCGAACCTTTGATGAATGAACTTGAATTTTCACTTCTTGATTGCCTTTGGATGCCTTGATTGTTAATGTATGAGTTTATAGTTTTATGAAAGTGTTTGGAATGAATTTGAGGTGTTCTTGCATGATTAAAACTTGTCTTGGCTGAATTTGGTGTGAAAAATGTGATTTTGGCCGTTTAAGGGTTCCAATGGCCGTTGGAATTTTGGCCATGGAAACCCACGGCCGTTGATCTGGGGCTGCACAATAGGAAGCTACTGCATCAGATTAACAGTCGTTGGTTTTCAAGGTGTAATGATCGACGTCCATTAATTCTCTAAAATGGCTCTCGGCCGTTTTCGTGCGTTATTTTCTCGTTTCTCTTCGCTCGTATGGGTTTCTCCCACCCCTATCATGACCCCTATGTATTCTTAGCTTATGGACTTGTATAATTTGATATTTATGTGGGAATTATGGTTCAATTTTATGTGATTTATGAAGACATATGCTCTTATGGACCCGAACGCTTGAATTGATGTATGAAACGCATGAGTATAAGCCCTTGAGGCATTTATTGTGCACATGAACTTCTCCATGACATTAAATTACTTCTTATGCATATCATATCATACTCATTTCATAGCCTAGCATCTTATGAGGTCATTTGAGTCTCACTTCACTCTTCTTGCACAGATTTGGGTCCGGTGGAAGACGAGGCCGATTCGTGAGGCTATTCTTCTTTCTTTTGCCTTAAAGGTGGGTTTCTCTACTATTAGATACTCCAACCCTATACGTATCCAATGTGTAAAGTTTCAAGCCAAAACTATATTATGTATATAAGAGTCTTTTTGGAGTAAATGATTTCAAAAGTTAAGTCTCTTTTATTATGAACCCTACCTTATGTTTTGGCGAATTGTTTGAATGCACTTTATGGGGGCCCTGGGACTTAGTGTGCACAGTAATCCAGGAAGGCAAGGGTCGACGGTGAACCCCGCATACTAGTTCCACCAAACTACGGCGTAACCGACCCGCTAGGAGGTTTGGCGGGAAAGGGGAACATGGCTTTTGGGGTTTCATGGACCCCACTAGCCATCATGATTGGGTGGTTGAGCTTTGCAAACCCTTCCACCACTCGGAGAAGGAGAAATTATGAATTATGAACTATGAATGTGCACAAAAGATTAATGTATGACAACTTATGATAATGAATTATGATTTATGGATACACGGGGTGGAGGAAGGAGACTAAGTCTTACGTCGGGCTCACATATGACCTAATGATTGAATTTATGAATGAAATTGGTTCTTATAATCCCATTAGATGATTTGTTCTTTTGCCCAGTTGGGAAATCTCTTAAAAACCTCTTTTGGGATTATAGCTTGCATGAATGTGATTTAATTATGTCATATTATATACTTATGCCCTTTTTATACCCACCCGTCTCTTTTACACTGAACCGGGATCTTGTTCAATTGTTTTTGTGCAGGTCAGAGAGTGCTAGGCGGGAATACGAGTCTTGTAGAGTCTTGCATTAGTGTCTAGCTCTTCCTTTTGTCATATACTCATATTTATTTATTTCTGTATTTATGTTATGGACGTCTGTGGCGCTTTACTTTATGTTCTTGAGGCTGCGAAGGCCATTGATATATGTATTCTCTTGTTAGAGCCCGTGGCTCAAATTGTTAATGTGATATGTATCTAGTTATGCTTCTGCATTTCATTGCTTAACTCTGATTTATATCTTAGACTTGTTGGATTGTTTGGTTCAACGATTAGTCCCGCCTAGCCTAGTGAGTGTGTTGTGTCCCCTTTCGCCTTGATTTGGGTCGTGTATTTCATTGCATACATTTTGAGCTTTTGAATGACGGAGATTGAATAATTCACGATGATTTTGAGGTTTAGTAGACCCGGGACCCCATTCCTTCAAATGATACCTCACACCTCTATAAGGAGCGAGGAATCCCTCCCCATTTGTGTAGCCCGCATCACATAAATAGTAGTTTCCTAACAATAGTTCAGAAATATGTGTCATATTTGGAAGCAAGGAAAAATCAGTCAATGTGAAAGAAAATTCAATCACTAACCTCGCTGTACTTTACAGCCATTTGGTCTATGAATAACATATCTTAATACCCTCCTGTCAGCAGCAGAACCCTCCCATCCAGTAAGAACGTAGACAAAGTTCAAATTACAGTCACAAACTACTAATGTGTTAACGGAAACAATCCCTTTCCTACTGCGATAACGGGCTTTGTGGGAAGTAGAAACTTTAACTGGTATATATGTTCTATCCAAGGCACCCAAACATCCCTAACTTAAATGAGGGAAAAAGTTTATTATTATCATCAAAATCAATTAATGCTTTAATGTAAGAGAAAATTCATTGATAAATTACTCACTTTAAACCATTTTCACCTCTCATCTTCACAAACAGCAGGGACAAGAATTGGCTTAACGACAAACAACTCATAACACCTCAGAACAACTTTTAGGACACTATTAAAGTAATGACTAACTGTTCTACTTGAGCGAGTAAATGACAATTTAACCACTTGAACCTTTTCATGATGTGAAAGTACACTTGCCACTTGTTCGGTTACGGGAACCCCCCGAGTTGCACGTAAACCACCCGATTTTGTAACACTAGACAGAGTTTACCAAAGGCATTCCTGCCCAGTCTTAGTTGTTCTATGCAGTCTGTCTCAGAAAGTCTACTAAACCATTCAAATGATCAATTTGAACTGGAATTCGAGATAAGAAACTATATTGTCTAGAACATCGACATCGACGTAGACAACTTTCAGTTAACATACCACTTCGCAAAACTAGGTACGTGAGCAGCAACACATTAACAACTTGGACTCGAATAATCTCCAACGCTACAATTGCTTCATCTTCATCCATGAACAAATCCATGGTTCAACTATAGGAAATATACCAAAAAAAAAGCTGAGACAAGTTTTAAAATTTTACCATGACAGTCAACTGTACTTTAGCATTTTTCGTAAGGCCTGAACATAAAAGGAAAGCCTTTTGTGCAGAAATTAGAAATATATACAAGAACTTTTACAATAACAACATAACATAGATTTAATCTCAGATAACCTACGAATTAGTAGTGAGTAATACCAACAAAAAGAACCCAAAAAAAGGAGCCTGTTGCGCAATAATTAATACCACAAAATAACCCGACAGAACAAGAATTCAACAAGGAGCCTAAAAAAAAATCGACAAGAACCCATGAAAAATCAACAGAACATGAATTCAATCTCATGTAACCAATACATAGTGATTAATACCAAAAAAATAACCCAAAAACTAGAACATTTTGTACAGGAATTAGAAATAATCAACAAAACTCGGTCAATACCAGCAAAACAGGGATTCAATCTCATCTAACCATGCCATACTTACTAATAATTAAAAAAAAAACCCTCCAAAAAAAAGAATTTGTGCAAGACTCCAGATATATATACAAGAACTTTACAAATACCAACATAAAGTTATGCTCCAATTACCTCAATGTTGTTAAATTTGTTGTGTTTGTAAGGGAAAACTTGTTTCAAACACAGCAACCTGCAATAAGATGGAATGGTTAGCTATGGAAAAAAAGGGGATAAATTTGAAGATAGTAAAGTGAAAGAAAACAAGAATTTCCTTGAGCATTTCTTAGAGCTGCGTACCAATGGAGGGTTTGAAAGATTTCAACCCTTGTATATCATTCAATTTTAGGGCACCCAAATTTCAGCGCCAGCAGGAAACGAAAGCAAAAAATTGGAGGGACCAACAAATCTGTAAATCTCCATGTCAAGCTTGTGGCCTTGTATGGTGAAACACGCCAAATTCCCATGTGTTGCAGCAATTGTCTAAAACACGAGGAGCCTACGGGCTTGTACGAATTTCGCGGGCTGGGGCAGTTTCAAAGTAAACGGCAGATTTTGGAGTACAAATAAGCTAATACCTCCTTTTCTCAAGAAGTAAACGTGGCCTAAGAGTATTCGTATAAGTTTTTTCATGTTATCAGCCTAATTCATATAATTTAATTGTTGGAAATTATGCTACTTTAACTAGAAATTTTACATTCAAGTTTTTACGGGATGCAATTAATAGGGTAGAAAGTGTCCCAAAGTAAATTAAGAATTAGGTGTACTCAAAATTAATGAAATAACCCATGAGTATAATAAATGACTAAAAATGAACACAAATAGCAACTGTTTCTTAATTGTTGATTAACATTTGTCAAAAACGTTCCGATATTAAAAAACTTGTCCGTGTTTGATACTTTTTTACATAATCTTTTCACTATGGTCTATGTGCAGCAGCACGGAAAATATAATTAGTTAGTCAAAGAAAGCAAGTGGACTAATTTGATCAGGCATTACGTTGCGTTCGCAGCTCCAGTTCTGAGTCCATGGAATAGGGTTTTTGCTGTTCGAAGTTTCCGATAGCAATCATCAATTGCTATTGCCTGCTACTTCGCCATGGACTCCAAGCTCTCGCTGTCGCTCTCTTTACTCTTCTTCGTCGCTCGGTTTTGCATCTCTTTCTCAGGTTCTTAATCACATCTGTTGCTATTGCGTTTTTGTTTGAATTTCCTGAAGATATAGGCTGCTCCGAGTTCAATGCGCATTCCGATTTTTTTACTTTTTGTTTTTGGTCTTTTTGTGGCTCAATCCCTGCTTTATTTGGTTTTGAATTTCCATGGGGAATTCTGTGGCAGCTTTTAGGTTTTGGTTTTAGTGGTGGCGGATGCATTTTGTTTGCGAGGACAAATGTAGATATTTTTGAGTTTATAATGCGTCCAGGATGAGGGTGTGGAAGGAGGAAATTTCATTTTTCCCCCCTTTTCCCAAATCATAAATAGGTTTCATAGTGAAGTCGGGATGTACGACATCTTGCTTAAGTTCCGTTCCATTTTTGGTTCGGCCTTAAGTAATTGTGCTTGATGAGAACGAGTTATGCTAGTGATAATCAGTTAGTTAAAGAAGAGCTGTATTAAAGGTAATTAAGAGTAGAGAAGAAATCTTTAATGCAGTAAGATGATCTTTTCTTGTTGAAATATTATTTCTAATGATAATGCAATATGGGACAATCAAACTGATAAGTGCTTGGTATAGAATAGTGGAAATGGCACTTAAGAAACTCTGCTTACTGACTAGAAGCCTCAAAAAAATCCATTGAGTTCTATAATTCTAGTTTTCTAAATAGGAGATGAAATTTTAAATATGTGGCATGGTTACACATCGTGTAGTTGCAAATTTATTTTATTTGTTTCGTAAAACTAATAGTTTGTACGTTGTACAAATTAAGTGAAAAATAATCTAGGGAAGTGAATTTATAGTTTTAGTATACTTACTAGTTAATTATTGTTTTGCCACTCCCATGCTTAGGAAGTTTGTTACTTTGAGATATAATTTATTCTCCTTTTTCTGGGGTTGAAGTTCCCAGGATATTTGGCTTATATAATTGTGATTTATGACTAAGTTTTCGTTCAGAGGGTATCGGTAGAAAATGAAGCTGAAGTATCTGATATTGAGTTCCACGTCCAGTTGCATGATCTGAAGCATTTTATGCATAAAAATCTTTTATCCATTTTGTTGAATGTAAACCTATCTTTTCCCATATGCACTTAGCAACATGTTTTGATACGGCTAGATGTTCTTATAGCATAGTGGCAAAGTATGTTGAGTTTGAGGGTTGATGTTTTATATTTCTACCAGTCCTCTAGCTCGAGTCAGACCGCTGCGAGATGACTTGGATTTTACTTTTACAATTGATTGTTTGCCTCTTCCTTTCTCAGCTGTTGTCATTATATTCCGTGTCTCTGTGCTGCTTCCCCACCTAAGCTTTAACAATTTTTTTTACAGCTTTAGAAGAGACAAAATCAATTGAGTCTGTTCCTGATCTTGAAAAGTCCATGTACACTTATATTGCTGGATTTCCATGTGTACGGCTGCTCAACCTTTCAGGGGAAATTGGTTGTTCAAGTTGGTACTTATATCACAATATTCCTGCTATATTTATTTCGAACATTACACATCTCATTCACTAATGATCAATTTTCACTTTAGACCCTGGCCGTGAGAAAGTTATTGCGCCAATTGTCAGATATAAGGATGCAAAGGAGTTGGTTGGATCAGCTGCGATCTTGGTCTCTGTAGATGAGTTTGAAAGTTTACTTTCAAGGCATGCAACTGCTTCCTTCTTATTTTGAACCTGAAGTTTGGGTTCATCTTCTATGTTTCAAACGTTCTTTCTTGGTATTGTTTCTGTTGAGGTTTAGCATATTTTGTCTTTGTTAGTGCTTAATTTCTCTTGAATAGGATATTGGTAATTAGTTGATAAAATGTTCGTAAGCTTGGCCAAGTGTATGGATACCTTTGAATCTTGTATTATTTTTCCTTTCTCCCGACCTTCTACTTATGCCGCCTCCCATTGCCTGCTAAACCGGCAAATAAAATATTGATATGATTCTCACCAGTTTACAACTTTCAGAACCATTATATATTCATGGGGAGTAGGAAATTCTTGTGAGGTAACAGCTGCCTGAGACCTAGTCATTAGGAAAATAGCTATGGTAGAATTTAATTTTTGGCTAGTATTAGACTTTTTTTTTTATTTATAGTTTGGCTAGTATTAGACTTGACCTTACTGGTTTTGAATGAAAAATGAAAATAGAGCATGAAAGTAGGTAGTCGGATTTGATTGTCTAGCAAGCCCCTGCATCTATGGGATTTTGGTTCAGATTAACATTCATTAGTGAGAAAATCTGCTTAAATGTCCATATCCAGTGTAAATGGGAATATGAGAGAAGCTACAAGCTGTCGAATCCAATGCTGCACAGTTTAACTTGCAGGTCTCTATGATAATGCTAGCAAGTAATCCTTCTTATTTGGAGTTTTTTTACATCCTATCGATTTTGTGTACCCTTGGTGTTTTGGAAACAATCCTGTCGTCCTGTACTGATTGCAGTTATTGATTACCGAAAAATATCTGTTGTATGTGTGGCTAAACTCTTTTGTTGAAACTAAACACTTTATGCTCTAGCAACAAGGGCCTAGTCATTAAGTCAAATTAGAAAGCCTGTTTTTGAGGTTTTACATTGTGGCTGTTTTTGTAATTAACAACCTCTTGAAGGGGAAGGAATCTTCTAAATGTCTTAGAAGAGATGGTGGTTTGTAGATAAAAAATTTTAGTGTGTATAAAGTTTTCTTTTTTCGCGGCATTGTGTATAAAATTGTTTAGAGGGTGATATGGTATCAAATAAATAGCAACAGGTGTACTAAATTGTGAATGAGTAAATTTAATTTTTAAGTTGAGTCTTTAATAGGTGTTAGAACTTATGCTTCTTTATGATGCTGGCTTTGCCTAAAATGTTAGTGTTGCCTGTTTGGTATTCTCTATTGTGTGCAAAATTGTCAAAGACATATCTGCATCTTTCCTGCAGAAAGGAAAAAACAGATGAGAGGAGAAGAAACAATAATTACATTTACGATTGATCACAGGACAGTCTACAGATATTGACCTTTTTGAAACAGCAGGATTCTCTGATAATTGATGGAAACTCCTAATACTGATGTGCAAGTAGAATTTGCCCAAGTGACAATGATCCATTTTTCCTCATCCTATTCTTGTTTACTATTCATACTAGAAAACATATCAAGTACATACTTACATGACCAAATTCATGCAGAAGCAGCAGAACACCTTTCAAAACCCTAGTACCAGCTTACTATCCTTCAAACGTGTTCTTCTACCTCTGTGTCTGTAGTCATATGCTTTTTCACATTAGCATTCTATCAAACATGCCTTTCAAAACAAAATCATTGATTAATAGGTCTGTGCAAAAATATATTCGAAACTGGAATCTATAGTTACTTCACATGGAACCCCTATTTCTTGTTCCAATTCTGTTACTACCTATTCGGAGATTGACGCTGTTATAGATAGGCTACAGTTTTTGTTTTCCTTTTCCCCTCCTCCCATTTTCAGGGCTTTATCAAGTAAGTGTTTACTTCGCTGTGCGCACCATTTTTACTGAGGTTGTGCTCCTTTTCAATGACTAATAGTTTAACTTCTCTTTTAAATAATTCTTGTATGTTTATCTGTTCCAGGGCATCAAAAGATCCGGAGTTTGTTAGGAAAGTTGCTGGGATTTTGGTTGAATCGAGAACTCAGGATCAAAATGGTGTGAAGGGTAAATGACTTATCCGGTTTCGTTTCGTTTCATGTAACATGGGTAAAGCAAATTCTTCGGAAATAACTGTCCTATATTACCTTTCAGGATTCTCTCAAGATGAAAAGTTCCCGCAAGCACAATTTGCTCCATATCAAAGCAACAATTTTGAGTGGAACCCAGCTGTATGTTACAAAAAATGAGTAGCCTCTCTTATTAATTGGTTTGCAACACTCTGTCGTTTATGAGTGTCAAGTAAACACTTCAGCTATGATATTTCTCTAGTGAGATGAAGTCAAATAGGGGTTTCTTCACTACTTGTCGATTGTGCTTGCATGATCTCCTATCTCCGAAAAGGATTACTCAATAGTTTTTTGTTCTACACCTTCCAGTGTTTTGGATCCTTTTTCTCTATTTTCTTTTTTATTTTCTTGGGGTTGGGGTTTGGAGGGCTGAAAGTTTACAAGATGGGGGTGGTTTTGATTTTTAGCTCTTTCAGTTTGTTATGACTGTTATAATGCTGTCTGAATTTCTCCATTTTACTTAATACCTACTTCACCTTCCAATTACGTGATCGGTGTCTATGTTCTTCATGTAAATACGGAATATTGTGCCAGAAATTGATAACTGAATCGAACTGTGGTGGCTTGTTGGTCCTCTGTTCATATTGTAGACACATGCGCAGTTATAGTAGACAAAATACAAAAACCGGTAAAATATGCATGTACAAAACTTGTGTGTCAGTGACAGTTTCGAAAAGCCTAATGGGAATGCTGCTCTCTATCGGTTGCACCAGTCTCAGGAAGCCTATTTGAGACCCTGGATGGACCTCCTCACCCAGCACATCGAGTGTGAAAGTGAAACTGCACTAAGTTTATATGTTTATGATATACTGGGTGTCTTGTAATGCAACAGCGTAGGTTTCATTATCAGATTTATATATATATATATATATATATATATATATATGCTGGAAAAAGGAACTAATTGAAATCGACTAGTCTTACTTTTAAGCCAAAACATTGCTACGTGAGGCAAGACATGTGTATGTAGACGTATGCTTTTATGTTTCTCTATGGCACTGGACATCTGTTTTTATAAACTACATTGATGTTTATCTTATGCAGGGATCTGGAAGCATGTGGAAGGCTTATGACTTTCCTATATTTTTGCTCTCCTTGACTAGCACACCAATCTTGCAAGAGGTAGTGTGTTTGGAAGATATTATACCCTCATCTAAATTTTTACTTCTTAGTTAATTACTGAGTTGGTTTTGTAGTTGTCGAAATAAAAATATTTTTATGTGGAAGAAATGACTCCCTGTTTTAGAGAAAGATCACTTTCCTAGGGTAATTTGCAGAATACGGTGATATTGGGAAGTGGCTAAAGAACATATCTGATGGGAAAATGCTAAATGCCTAATGTTTTTGGAGAAAGATCTGCTTGCTTACTCAAATTCATTTTGACTTAATGAAAAATCGAAAAAATGCCCTTGCAGAATTTATGTTTCCTAAAATAATACATCTTCTTTCTCTGTCTTTGTATTTTTCTTTTGACCTCTTCTTGTTCACTACCTACCCTGCCATTGCCATCCCACTCGGATGTACCCAGCCTCTTTGGCAAAAAGCTCATTAGTTATGGTAAAATTTACTATGGTCAATATCAAATTACACACGGGCTGTTTCGATTTTGTTTCTTTTTAAAGAACATGAAGATCTGTTTCACCTTTTCCGAGCAAGTTTGAGTGGTCTGAGATAGCTAACTATGCTACACCAGTTTTGTCCTTTTGGTTGGTGGGAAATGGAGATGTTCTATTCTCTCAGTTTGAGCTTGTGGAATTCATGGTCTTTGCATTGTATCGCCAATTTTACCAGGCAAAACAAAATCTTTGTCCTTGTAGGCTGCCTTAATAAATGAGAAGATAAAAACGTCTCAAATTCAGACTGTTGCTGAGTTCGATCTAGTTATGCAGGTAATAAGTTTTGCATAAAACTTCTTTGGTATTAGAATATAATCCCCACCGTAGAGTATATTAATTTCTGACTAATGTGCATGTTAATTTTTTTTTTCAACTAGACTACAAAATCTGGTACTCGTGATTCAGACTCCTGTTTAAAAGAAGGATTTTGCCTTCCTCTGGGCGGATACAGGTTAGTTTTGTGAATTTTATTTCAAATTTGCTTTAGAATTCTATTAGCAATGTGGCAAGAAAATGTACTCATGCATGTCACCAATTTTATGATATTACGCCTAAGATTCATGATGCATATTGACGATAAGAATTAGACATTGATAGTCTTTGTTTATTTAACTATGTACTCCTTTTCACCTCTTAATTAAAGTGATGTCGGTATGATGTAGACCTTCATTCTTGGCGGGAGGAAGCTGTATATTTCTTTATTCCATGATACTCTGATGTTCTGTTTTTTCGATACAGTTAAAATTTATTCCTTTTAAACATTGCACCTGATTTGTATACGGATTATCTAAGCTGTGACTGACCTACATAGCAACCACTTGTTTGGAGATCTTTGAGTTCTCTGACATTTTTGAATTTTTGTACCCCCCATGAGTCAGTGTTTTAGCATCTTAAAGGCTTTAACTTATTTTATCTTGATGTACAACTGGTATGAGTTAAAGGTTTAACTGCCATTTAGTCCATTGGTTATGATATGAATTCAGACTCTTGTGGGGCCTTACCTTTGTTTTTGAACGCTGGATCTTTAATTGAAGGGCAGTGTCTGGTCAGCACTTCCACCAATTAATATATCATCTTCAGAAAAGGCAAAACCAATTGTACTGATGATGACATCAATGGACTCTACATCCTTTTTCCGTGATAAAAGTCTTGGGGCGGAGTCCCCTTTATCTGTAAGTTATCTTCTGTCTGATTCTATGCTATTAATTTGTTATTAACTTGGCGGAAGATAGCCTCGTTCCCCTATTAGGAAGCCATTTCTTATAATAAAAAACTTTCTTAATTTTTAAATGAATGTCTAGGGGTTAATTGCGTTGCTTGCTGTAGTTGATGCACTTTCTCGTCTAGATGGGTTGAAGAAACTTGATAAACAGGTTTGTCTCTGTCCGAGCACTCATTTGCTTTTAAATATCACAGCTCACTTTCTGTTGAGAGTTTCTCTTACTATCATAATAATACCATGCTTCAAATTGCTTATATCGGTATTAGGCTAATGGTTCAATACTTCAATTACATTTTCGTTTTTTCGTTTTTCCCTGCAGAAGTGTTTTCACTGTTACACAGTTAAAATGTTAAAAGACTTTCTTAACAAACTAAGATATTTTAACATGTGTAAGCTCTATATGCAAAGATTTATTTCACATGTTTACATGCTTCAGCTTGTTTTTCTGGCTTTAACTGGAGAAGCCTGGGGCTACCTTGGTAGCAGGAGATTGTTTCTAGAAACTGATCAACAATCGGAAACAGTTAAAGGCCTCAACCTGGCGATGATTGATTCGGTATTTCTCCTTGGGCTACATACTTAGTAATTGGTTATGAAGATATTTAGAATGCTAAAAATGTAATTGATTTGCTGAATTGCTTACTTTCAATCGATTGGACTAGGAAAATTCTGATATGAATGGCCCTGTTAATCTAATTGCATTATGTTATTGGACAGATTGCTCATTTCTGTTTTGGTTGTTTATTCCTAAAAGAGTCTGTTCTTTATGTTGTTAATATTTTCTCTTTCCGCTTCTCCTGCTGAAGTTGGTGAAGGTTTTCCGTAGTTGTTTATAGACTTCCATCTCTCTGTTTCTAACTGCCCACATTCTACAAGTTTTTCTTTCAATTCTTTTTTTTCCTTTTTGCAAAACCCTCTTCTTCGCAAAAATGTTGAGGTTTCTATGTGTTGACAACTAGAAGCATTTACTGAATTTCCCTTTGTGTTAGGATTGTAACTCACCATCCTCTTTTTTTGTAAAAGTTTCTTATCTGATCATTTTACCGTGTACATCATCAATAGGTTTACTCAAGTGCATATCTTTGGTTTGAAAGTGAATTAGGTTCCCTGGCACGAGCTGTCTTGTGGATGGAACTACTTGAGTAATATTAGAAGAAAGGTCGCTGAAGAGTCGCAAATCTAGTGAAGTATAGCTTGAAACAAGCTGGGTTGCTATTCCGTTGGACATAATCTGTCATGTTGAACTGTGTCTAGAAGAGACTATGGGTCTTAACTTGTGTGTGTCAGTCTCATACTGCTTAATTTTGATCTGATCCATCAATGTGACAATTGTCCTTGCACTCTTTATATGATTCAGCATTCACATTTCTGCTTTAAAATAAAATTAAAAAACCAAATACTGTAGATTATATTCTTATTTTGAGAGATGCGTGTGATATTGGTATATTTTTGGGTGCATAAAAATGAAGCTTTTACTGAATTTACCGTTTGATGTAGGTAATTGAAATTGGGTCTGTTGGAAAGAGCTTTACCCAGGGAAACAAAACTTTTTTTGCTCATACTGCAGGGGTAAGGCACTGCTTGTTCTTGTAGTTTAACTTTGTCTCATGGAACGGAATCCTCCTGTCCTATATCTAAGTTGACAGCTTTCTTCTTAATTGTTTCTTGATGCAATAATTTGAATTATGTTAAGAACAACTTGGTGTCTAGCTTATCCATAAACTTTGCAGGGTGAGTCCTCTGTGAATGGTCCCTTAAATGCGTTACAACGTGCACAAGATTCCTTGATAGCTGAAAGCATTATGGTCAAAACAGCAAGCAAATCGAATCCTGGTGTGCCGCCATCCTCAATAATGACATTTCTGAGAAAGGTCAGGGTTCTTAAATAGTACAATCTTTTATTTTGAACTACTGTTTATGCGTCATCAAATATAGCCAAAAAGAACATAAAGAAGATGAAAAAATTTAGTAAAGAAGCTAAACAAGAGAAGTGCATGCAGAAAAGAGGCAAATATAGATGGAATCAGTGCAATATGGTTCTCTCGAATAACTCTGGTGACCGACATAGATGATACTTGTCAATTTACAGTAATGTACAAATTTGAAGCCTGAAATGTCATTGCAATCCCTGAAAAAGGCATTTTTCAACATTAGAAAATATGCATAAAGATGGAGGAACACTCTCCTGAATAATTCCAGATATATAAGGCATTTCCTAGTTTATGTGGTATCTGTACAATTCAATGCACTAAGTAAGTCCGTTCCATGTGAATTAACTTGTCAGTAGAGATGTGTCAATCCTGGAAAGTCTGGCATTCGTTCCCAAAATAGCTCTAGCCCAATGATTTGTCTCAAATTTTGGAATTACACAATGTTGTTGGATTAATCTTCCTTTGGGTGAGTTTGTGGTTTGAAGTGTGTTTGCTCATGTTTCACAGAAACATGCAAAAATATATGATGATAAAGTACCAAAGTTGAGGCACATGCAGGAATCACAATATTATAATACGATGCCCTTAAATTTGCAGTCATGCTGCACTGATAACTGATTATTTAACAAGTGTAACTATATAAATTTTCTTATCTGGTGAACCCACTCTTAGCTTTATCTCACATTTGCCCAAATTCACCTAGACTCCGAACAAATATAATTTTATATGATATCAGGATAAAACCAAAACATTGATGATCCAGATTAACTTATCCATAAATTATAGTACGGCCTAATCTAATATGCAAAACCAATGTGCCCTTTGAGTGTATAACTTTCCGGCATTATATATACCAAAGGTTTTGCTGAACTTTGTGCTCTCCAATTGAATCTTGCAGATGCCACACATTTCTGGTCTTGTGTTGGAAGACTTTGATTCTGCTTTTAGCAACGAGTTCTACCACAGTCATCTTGATGACCTATGTTAGTAAACCCGAATTCTGTTATTCCAAGACATGCACAAAGGTTACATAACCTATATTGCATTTGTTAAAAAGGTCCACATGTTCTCTTGCAGTGAATGTAAACTCTTCATCCATCGTAGCAGCTGCTTCTCTTGTTGCTCGAAGTCTATACATCCTTGCTGGTGGCAAAGATGATTCTGTGATCAACAGCATAAAAATCAACGCCACCTTGGTGGAAGAGCTTCTTGGCTGCCTATTAAATTGTGAACCTGGGTTATCATGTTCTCTGGTGCAGCACTATATCACACCCTCAACAACTTGCCCCAGCCATTACGTGGGTGTTGTTTTGGGAGAACCAGCTTCTTCATCTTATCCTCCCTATGCAGGAGATATTTCAAGGTTTGTGCGGAACTTTTTAGCTGACAAGACGTCAATCAAGTCAGAAAATAGAAGCTCTTCGTGCCCCAAAGATTGCCAAGGTGTTGATGAATTGTGCATCAGAGAAGAGACTGATGGGAAAGGTGTATGTGTTATCTCCACAACCAGGTACTGAGTTAGTTGTCTAACTGTTGTGGATTATAGAGTTGCGCTAAGATTGAACTTACCACCCGAACTGTAGAACATTTTAAGTTGGCACCTGAGCTTGGTGAAATGATTCAAATTGTCATCTGCGTTTACTTTTTGTCAGAAAACGGCCGCATGTTACACACTGACGTCTATCATGTGTCCTTTTTCTGGCAAAGAAATGGACGAAGATGGCAATACGAATCACAGAGGATACTTTTGGTGACAACTTAAAATTTTTGTATTTCAGGTGGTTGTAAGTTGTAAATTTGGGCATAGTTTGTGGGCGAACTTCTTTTTCCTCAACCAATTATGCCTACTTTTAACTTTTCAAGTGTGTGACTGAGTTCTACCTTTCAAACAACTATGAATGAGATCTTTATTTGTAGCATACAAATGATAACGATACCAAATTATAAGCCTATAAGGGTTGGCCTAGTTATCTCGATATCTGATATTTCCAAATAAACCTTATGGAATAAGCTTCTGGTTGGAGTAAATTTATTCAAAGTTTTGATTTCGCTTAGCTTGACTGGTTTATTACACCAATTATTTACATATCTTGTATGCCTATTAACTTCAATCTACGTCAGGTATGTCCCTGCATATTCAACTCGTTTGAAGTATGAATCAGAAAGCTGGAGTGTTTTACCTCTAAACTCTTCAGACGTAATGGGAGCATTGGACCCTGTCTGGACAGAGAGTAATTGGGATACAATAAGTGTCAGGGTGTATGCAGTCCAAAACCCTACCTATGACACCCTAATTTTCCTGTTGGGTATTGCTGTCACTGTTTTTGCTTACATTTTGATAGAGGTCGCTCGGGCCATTGTTAGAAAGGCCTTGAAGCAGGACTGAAACACTATTCTAGGGGTTCCATCGTTTGCTGGCTAATTCAATGTTTCTAAATTTGACATATTGGCAACAGGAAATATGAAACTGGGAAATGTAAAGAAACCATTCTCTATTAGTACCTTAATTGGAACAAGAATTGCCTAGATTCTTTTTTGATGTAGCATTTTTTGAGCTGCATCTTTGTTTTAGACTTAGTTGGCAGATGGTGATTGTAGCAAAATACACTGAAATTTGGAATCCTATATGTATATTCACGTTTCCTGTTTTCTTGAATTGTTTGTTTGTCAATTCGGGATTGGGAAGAAGGGATATTCATAATGACGTGTCTTGTTTTTTTCAATCCATGTTATTCTTCAAGGTTCTGCAAGCTATGAAATCTTGAATATGTGACAAGTTAGTCGGTTTGGGTAGTTAGTTTCGAAGTTCTAACGACTTCAAATTGTTTTCGTAAGTTGTTTTGATCGATTCCTTTCTTTATATGAAGTGGGTTTTGTTTTTTCAGGTTGTGACTTAATAGTAGAAACATATGATATTCTTATGCTTAAAATGATCTTCTCAATCCAGAGAAAGCTCAAAGAATTAAATGGCAGCATCAGTAGTATTAATAATTTTACATCTCATTCTAGAAATTTTGCAGTGGGTTGTGTTTGTGTGCGTTGAAACTTATGACTACGTGTTAAAAGTTTTGTCCTTTAATATATAATAAAAGTTTTGTCCTTAAACTGATGTAGATTAATTATTACTAGTAATTCTGTATATTCTATGCGTGTGCAAAAAAAAAAATATTATTATTTAAATATATTGAATTAAATTATTTATCTTAATGTAAATTTAATAATTACATATTAATAGAAAAATAGTTAAAATATAAACTTAAAAAAATGAGGATAAAAGTGGGATGAGAGAAAATTAGAAAGTTTTTTGTAGCAGAGAAAAGTAAGAATAATAAATTACAAGTTCAGCATATTATGAAGAGAAAAATTAAATAAATAAAATTAGAGACCAATCCAATAGAGCCTATTATGGAGAGAAAAATTAAATAAATAAAATTAGAGACCAATCCAAGAGACCACCTTTTCGTCTCGCGCTTAATAATAGAGTAGATTATTGTTTAATTGGAAACAAAAATGTTAAACTTTCTTTATTTTCGTGATAAAATGTGTATACACAAAGGGAAACATAACCTACTTCATATAGTATGATTGTTTTTTCAATTTATTTTTAATTTTGAAATATTTTAGATTATCATCTATCCAAATAATTAATGAATTTATTCTTTAGAGCAAGGTCTCGAGTTCGGATCCCCTTAAATGTGCATGTGTTAAAAAAAAAAGAGTCATCTTAAATTATCATCTCGACTACTTAGGTTCAACATATAACTCATTTTTTTGTCGAAAATTATAAAATTTTCACCGAAAAATAAGACACGTGTTAATATCTAAATAGCTAAGATGATAATTTGAAAAGTTTACAAAGTGCCGGTAACAATTTAAAACATCTCAAAATTTGAATAAAAGATTAAAAAGTCCATCATAATGTACTTTAAAAAAATTAAGAAAAAATCATACTACACACATGACTAATTTGGAAAATTGAATTTAGTTGAATGTTGAAATTGTCATTTGTCACAAGACAACACATACAAATGGTGCAATTTTCACCACGCATTAACACCCAAAACCGACTCAAATCGAAATCGACATTTCTCCTCTCCCCAAAAAGAACGAACACCAAATAGGTAACCTTTACCTGGCAAAACCGACTCTACCCATACCCGTTTCCCTCGACCCATATAACAATATGGATCCCCCTTTTCCAGATTGAATTATGGAGAACACAAGTACACACACAAACACGTACGCCACACTCCCCCAAATTCTTCTCCTCCTACTTTCCCCCAACAACAACACAGAAATCTGTAATCCTCTCCAAGAATACTGAGATGGGATTAGGTCAACTCGCTTCTCGAGCCCTTCTCCGATCATCAGCTCGCCTCGCCGCCGCCAAACCCCACCACATCCACCACCGCGCTATCGTCACCACGCCGGAGCTCCACAACGCCGGAACAGCTGCCACCGAGGCCCAGCCGGAGCCAGATCTCCCCAAAAGGACTCCCGTCGCTGGCGCCCGAGTGCATTTCCCTAATCCTGAAGATGTAATCGAGGTGTTCGTCGATGGGTATCCGGTCAAAATACCTAAGGGAATGACTGTGCTTCAGGCCTGCGAGATCGCCGGAATTGATATCCCCAGGTTTTGCTATCACAGCAGGCTGTCGATCGCCGGGAACTGCCGTATGTGCCTTGTCGAGGTCGAGAAATCGCCCAAGCCTGTTGCCTCCTGCGCCATGCCGGCGCTTCCAGGTTTGGTATTTTTGGATTTTGACGAGGGTTATTAGGGTACGGTTTGCTTGGTGGTGCGGATTTTTCTATTTATGTTCGTAACTATTGCTTGATTGATACTGAATGTTTTTTATGCTGTTGGGTGTTGGTTTAACTTTTATGTGGTGACTATAGAACGCAAGCTTGATTTTGGTGAAATTTGGTCATAGGTTGGATCAATGCAAGGGAAGCCTTGGCATTGCTGTGCTGAAAAATTATTATTAGCATTTTCTATAATCTTGCTGCTTTATGATGCTTTCTCCATGGCACAATTCTTGATCTTTTTGTTTATAAATTGGTATGTGTATGCATATTATTAATCTGAGAGTTGTATATCGCTAAAAGAGGAAGCCTTACTGTTGGATATTGTGGGTCTGGATAATGCTAGGGAGATTGACACACCATGGTTTCCTAATTCACCCTGCGGCGATAACAAATTATTCCTGAGTATTCGTGTGATATGTCTCTGCTGGTTCCCGTAAAACTATTGCATTTTAGGTTTTCTTATTTTTGTCTTTTTTCGTTTTTGGATGGGATGATTTGAATAAAGCTTGTGATCGTGAGGATGTATGTCATTTTAGTATGTAATATTAGGTGTTTGGTTTTATTTGTTCTCCCTTGCTTTTGGTGCAAAATTTGTGAGCATTTGCTTTGTTTTCGTAAAATCAAACTCCTTTGATCTATGTCTTTTGTGTTTTATTTACGTGTTATTAATGCCTGTCACAGGGATGAAAATCAAGACTGATACACCCCTTGCAAAGAAGGCAAGAGAAGGCGTAATGGAGTTTCTATTAATGAATCATCCACTGGACTGCCCAATTTGTGATCAGGGTGGGGAGTGTGATCTCCAGGATCAGTCTATGGCTTTTGGGTCTGATCGAGGTCGTTTTACCGAAATGAAGAGATCAGTTGTGGATAAGAACCTAGGCCCATTGGTCAAGACAGTCATGACTCGCTGCATTCAGTGCACAAGGTGCAAATCTAATTCTATGCTTCACTTGTCAGTTTAAGTATTATGTCTTGACCTACAGTGCTCTATATTCACCAGGGTTGCGAATTCTGTGTCTATTGTATTAAGTGGTAGGAGGCAAAATCAATTTTATCTGGAATAGATAACTAGAAACTGGTCATAACAGCATCTTATATGAGCAGGCTTAGTATGGATGTTAATCTATTATTGGTGATGTTTTATCATCTCATTAGCATGAATATGGAAATCTTAAAAGGAGAGTGAGCTGATCAGTGGATTTACTGGATAAACCTTCTGATTATACTGACTGGCGAGTGGCTAGTGATGCCTGAAATTAGTCTGAGTTTTAGTTCATCAGCTACTGTAATTGTAAATCGAAAGCTTTTTATAATGAAGTTCACACGACTTCTAATATTCTGTTTTCATAATTTTCTGTTGCTATATCTTTATTTTGTAAAGAATTATTCATGCAGTCTTATTTGTTCACTTATTGAGGGGTATAGTTTCATCTCTGTTATATAGAAATTGCAAGGAAATAAAAACTAAAGGAAAATTTTCTGGCTGTCCAGTTGGCTTGTGTATTATGGAATTACTATATCATTCAATTTGGTTAGGAGAGTTACTTTATTTTGTCAGCCATATCTAGATGTTTGAATGAGAATGTCTTGATAGTTCGAACTGTGTTGTGATATGACTTCATTGTCAAACAGGTGTGTGAGGTTTGCCACAGAAGTAGCTGGTGTTCAGGATCTGGGCATGCTAGGTCGTGGCAGTGGAGAAGAAATTGGTACTTATGTTGAGAAACTCATGACAAGTGAATTGTCGGGAAATGTGATTGATATTTGTCCAGTAGGTGCTTTGACCTCAAAGCCGTTTGCCTTTAAAGCCCGTAACTGGGAGCTCAAGGGGACCGAGAGCATTGATGTCACAGATGCAGTTGGTTCAAATATTCGCATTGATAGCAGAGGTCCTGAGGTCATGCGCATTTTGCCGCGATTAAATGAGGTGACATGATACTCCATAGTGATAATCATAGCATTTAGTGTTAATCTCAAGATGATGTCTTTTCGGTTATGCGTGCAGATTGTCCACAATATAAACTTGTGGAGTAGTTCAGTATTATCTTTTAACAATTGAGTTCCTGTGTGCAAGTTCTTGTGAAGATTGCGCATTCTGTATTTTGTGGTTAACTCATATCATGATTTTCGGTGTTATAGACTTTACCATTATAATGTGATTTTATGATTTCCAGAGACATGAGTTTGTTTGTTCTCTGGTGATGTGTACAGGACATCAATGAAGAATGGATATCAGATAAGACGCGTTTCTTCTATGATGGTCTGAAGAGGCAAAGGCTAAATGACCCCATGATTCGTAGTGCAGATGGACGTTTTAAGGCTGTAAGCTGGCGCGATGCACTTGCAGTGGTGGCAGAGGTCATCCACAAAGTTAAGCCAGAGGAAATTGTTGGGGTTGCTGGTAAGCTGTCTGATGCTGAATCTATGATGACACTAAAGGATTTCTTAAACAAGATGGGGTCAAACAACATTTGGTGCGAAGGAAATGGTCCAAGTCCAAATGCTGACCTGCGTTCTGGATATATTATGAACACTGGCATCAGTGGGTTGGAGAAAGCAGATGTCTTCCTTTTGGTTGGTACACAGGTAAATATTCTGACTCATTGAATTGATGGTTATGACTTAGAAACATCTCCATTTAAATGGCAATGGATTTAAGACTTAAATTCTCATTTCCTGTTACCCGGTTTACGCTCATAGGAATTGATTTACACCAACTGCAAAAAGGAAGGGCTAAATTTTTATTTACTGAATCATTTGTGGTTTAGACGACATGTAGTCGGAACCTGGTGTGGTTAGTTAGCTATGGAGGATTATATCTTGATTATTATCTCAGCAAAAGCCCCCAAAATCCATTCACGTCTCAAGTGCCTAACCCACCATAGATCTATGATGAGAAGAGTTGGAATTAGTATTGTATCTTGATGATTTTACTCAAGATTTTTGTCAGCATTCCCCTTTTCCTCAAATGCAAATACATGATAGAAAACGTTTACTTTCTTAGTTTATTATCTAATTGGATTTAATATGATCGTGTTAAAATTTTATTAAATATCCAATTTATTTTGTTTACTACAATAAATTATTCTAGTTAATTAAAAACTTATTTTTAGAGTTGTTAAATAGCATAGTGTATTCTTATATTTTCTTGGGCTTTGCCAATAGCATAGGGCTCTTGCAATATTTTAGTAAACATAGAAATTGGTGTGTTAAATAACTAATACATTTATTTCTAATGAAGTAAACTCTCTCTTAGAGATGAGAAGAGGCAGTTTGTTATTGTCTATCACCGTAATGAGATTTAAGATATCTGGCATGTTGTTTTGTTCTTTTTAGCGTTGATAGCTATAAGATTCTTTTGGTCCATCTTTGTCATAACCTCACTTGTTATTTTGTATTATCAGCCACGTGTAGAAGCTGCCATGGTAAATGCTAGGATTCGTAAAACTGTCCGTTCAAATAATGCAAAGGTTGGTTATGTGGGCCCTTCAGCTGATTTCAACTATGATCACGAACATCTTGGCACTGGCCCAGAGACTCTAACTGAACTTGCAGAGGGACGGCATCCATTTTACTCTGCCCTATCAAATGCTAAGAATCCTGTCATAATTCTTGGGGCTGGAGTGTTTGGACGCAAGGATAAGGAAGCAATATTCTCGGTGGTTGAGACAATTGCAAAAAAAGTAAATGCAGTTCGGCATGATTGGGATGGTCTCAATGTGCTGCTTCTAAATGCTGCACAAGCTGCTGCTCTTGACCTTGGACTTGTACCAGAATCAGAAAAGGCATTAGAATCTGCAAAATTCGTGTATTTAATGGGTGCCGATGATGAGAAATTGGACAAAGTCCCGGAGGATGCCTTTGTGGTTTACCAAGGTCATCATGGCGATCTGGGTGTGTATCGTGCCAATGTGATTTTACCTTCATCAGCTTTCACTGAGAAAGAAGGCACATATGAGAATACAGAGGGCTGTGCTCAAGTTACTGTTCCTGCAGTTCCTACAGTTGGTGATGCCAGAGATGACTGGAAAATAGTCCGAGCCTTGTCTGAGATGGCAGGTGTGAAACTGCCTTATGATACAATAAGTGGTGTTAGATCAAGAATTAGCACTGTTGCACCCAACCTTCTGTATGCCGATGAGAGAGAACCAGCTGCATTTTCTAGCTCCTCCTTGAGACCCGAGGTGAAGGAGAAGATAGATAATGTTCCTTTTGAACCTGCCGTGGAGAATTTCTATATGACAGATGCAATCACCAGGGCTTCAAAGATCATGGCACAATGCAGTGCATTATTGTCAAAGAAGTAATAACTGGGCCGTTGTTATATTCTCCGAATAAGGTGTTTTCATTTTTTTTTCTTTATAATGCAGTTATTGGGATTCATTTTTGGAAGCGAAGAACACTTAGATATGATAGTACCCTGTAATGCAAATTGCAGTGCCATCATATTGTGCTCATAAATGGCACGAAAACTTGGAAAAGCATGGTTTGTACCTTTTGTAACTTAACCACTACTTATTCCTGTTGCGGTGGGATCAACAGCTTTGCGTTGGTAATCTGGTACGCTGTTTTTATGGTTCCATCGAAGGATGTAGGTTTCAGGTGATTCTGAATAAATATGTTATCTTATACATTTTAATCGTAATGCTTATTATTGCTTGGGAGATGGCGACTGATGAAGTAAAGTTCTTACGCTCTAAGGCAGATTTGAGCTAGAATACAAGTATACAACTAATGGAAGGTTATTTTTTTGTTGGAAGTATTTTTTCTAAACACTTTCAATCAGAATTCGAACTTGGATTAATTATTTGAACTAATTCTTGTTGGCAAAACAGTTTTATGGAGCATGTTGAGGGATTCAAATACAATTTTGGAGGACGCGTTTGAAAGCATTGATTTTTTTTAATATATCTCCAAATGGTAAGAAGAATTCGAATTCGTGTCATTTTTTAAAGAAACAATCCTTTAATTATTTGTCGTGTCATTTCTTAAAGAAAGAAGCCTTAATTATTTGGATATAACTGATAAAAGTATTTGAATAAACTGAGCTTGAATATCTATCTAGATTATAAAAGTACGTAAGTTTCTTACAAAATGTTAATCGCCTGAAATACCCTCATAATAGTTATGTCAATAATTATTAGTTAGGGGTAATTATGTAAATACATGTTATAAATTATTAATT
>JBBMKE010000009.1:19691322-19706046 GCA_037834125.1 Lippia alba | reverse complement strand
CTCTCGTTTGTTTCACAGGCTAAAGTTCCCAAATTCTCTTACTGCGTGCCTTTTAGACAAGGCCGTGACAAGATTAACCCCACGGGGACATTTTACCTCGGCCAGAATCCCAATTCCGCTACTTTCAAATATATCAATCTTTTGACTTTCCCCCAGAGTCAACGCTCCCCCAATTTCGATCCCCTCGCCTACACCGTGGGTCTGGCAGGGATCAAAATTGGCGGGAAAAAACTGAACATCTCCGTCGCCGCTTTCCGGCCGGACGCCGGTGGCTCCGGCCAGACCATCATCGACTCCGGCACGCAATATACTTTTCTGGTGGAGTCGGCCTATGCCGCGGTGAGGGAAGAGGTGGTGAGACTAGCGGGTGCGAAATTGAAGAAAGGGTACGTTTACGGAGGTTCGTTGGATACGTGCTTCGACGGGAACCCTAGCGAAGTCGGACGGTTGATAGGCGACATGGCTTTTGAATTCGAAAATGGGGTTGAGATTTTGATCAATAAGGAGAGAGTGTTGGATGATGTGGGAGGTGGGGTCCATTGTTTGGCCATTGGACGGTCGGAATCGCTCGGCGTCACGAGTAATATAATCGGGAATTTTCATCAGCAGAATCATTGGGTGGAGTTTGATTTGAGGAGCCGACGAGTAGGGTTTGGGGTGGCCGATTGCAGCAAAACTCGATGACATGTTGTGGATGAGATTGAAATGAATTGTTAATTATAGTGCATATTTGTATATTGTGTAGCAAAATGGAAAGGGTACATAGTTGTGGTGGTGATGAGAAATGAATAATCGAGTTGTATGCATCTAAGTGATCGAAATGGTCAACTTTAGTGTAGCCATTTTGTGATATGTGTTGGTTCCTCTCACAAGGGCATATGTTGCTAGTCATGTATAGTATACAAATGCTGGTTTTATGTACGTGCCTCGGTGCGGTTTCAGCCTTACTCGCATTTTGACTCCTTCGTTTATTTTGTGAAAATATATTCAAATTATTCTCACTTTATAAATTAGATTTTGGGATGAATTAGGTTGAAAATATATTGTGGTGATTGGTTTATTAGTTGTATATAGCTAATGACGAGGAAAGGATCCTTTTTTTTGGTATAAAAGTGAGAGACTGTTGACAATTACGTTACTCGCTAATAAGTGAAATTAAAAGTGAATTAGTCTAAAAAACATCTTTTGAAGTAAATTCTCAATATATATTACTAATTACAGTTCGTGATCATTTAAAATTGTAAATTTGATCACATTTTAAATCATAATTAATTAAAAATTTTAAAATATTGTCACTAAAATATTTATTTCTTGTATAATTATCAGTTGATGGATATTTTTATTGACAATTTAATTTCATATCCGTGATACTATTGTAATTTTAATTTTCCTTAGCGATAAACTGGCTTTTTGTCCCTGTATATCATTTCTAAAATTGTAGTTTTATCTGAAATTGATCAAATATTGAAAGAATAAAATCAATAAATCTTATTGAGGTGTTGGCGCGAACATTATTTAGTTAATCATTCTTACATTTATAAAAGATATATATATTGAGATAAATTTTACTTACCAAAGCCACTCTAAAGTGGCTGTGTTGTAAATATATTAATTTCTTTTTCAATTGAAACGTATATATGTGGGAAAAGTGAGCTTAATTTTAGTCAATCGATTAAAGGACGAGAAAATGAACATATGCTTCTTAAATATCTGGGCGAATCTCATGAATGGCATGCTTAATCTAATGATCCTGGTTCCTGAATACAGGATATATAAAGTGTTGGAACATTATTCAAAATGCATTTATTCTTCTTCGGATAATTAATTATCAATCCTCACTATATATTATAATTTTTTCTAAACCCCTCATTTCACTTTTTTTATGTTTTAAGGACCAAATATTCATAAAATATTTTTAAAACCCCCTATTTCACATAAAAAAAACTAAGATGTCCTTAATAAAATATGTAAAATTACCCCACCTCTTATTTCTTTTTCCCTATTTTCTGTTTCGTTTTTCTTTTTTTCCTTTCTTCTTCCCTGCGTTTTCACTTGAAAAAGCAGGCTTCCCGGCGTGAATTCCGGCTCCGTCTCCGGCCACTTTCCGGGGACGGCTACTACGTCTTTCAACTCCACTTGACCTCGCGACTTCATTCGTGGCGATCCCATCTCACGAAAATGGCCGGAGAAGGCGCCGGAGCTTCCCACAAAAATTCGATTTTTTTAATACAAAATGGGTTTTCCATCGGCGACATTCCGGCGACTTTGTTGGACGATTTTTGTATGGATTTACAAGAGTTCAACACGGTGATTCCATTGCAATTGATGGAATCGATTTTCGTTAATCGGTTTGGGAGTTATGGTCATTTCTTTTTTTTGAAAATTTTTAGATCTAAAACAAATGGCTATGAATTTAAAAAAACTAACCGAAGATATGGAACGAGGACGGAAAATATGATCTCGATGAATTTTTTGGGATTTTTTGGACCACCACCGGCACCGGTGGTGGTGCGGCGGCGGAGCTCCGGCGAGTGAAGGGAGGTTGAAGATGATGAAGATGGTGGGGTGTGGAAGAAGTAAAAATGGAGTGGAAAAAGTAAAAAAATGGGGGTAAAATTGACTTTTTAGGTGATTAGGGGGTTTAGGAAAAATGTGTTGTATATTGGGGATTGAAAATGTATAAAAATTGAATTGGGGGTTTTGAAAAAGTTGAGGGGATATTAGGTACTATTAAAAAATTACCCCTTAATTTTAATATTTGTATTAATTTATAATAAATAAGTAAACATAAAATATAAGGAAAAAAGATAAAAAATTTACATTAAAAAAATTAAAATCGAGTGAGAAAAAATAGATAAAATAAAGATATTGTTGAGGTGATAAAAGAAATAAATAAACAATAAAGAAAGAACAAAATGCAAAAAAAATAAAATAGATTAAAAAAATTAATAAATTAAAAAAAAAAGAAAAGAGAAAGAAATAGACCAAACAGTTACAAAGTGAGTTACGTAAATAAATAACAATAAAAAAAATATTAAAATGTTAGGGGCAGAAAAGGAAAGAATCTAAGACACCACAACTGCTCCTAAGGCTTATATAGATATATATAATTTAGAACCCTTGAGACTATCCACCTAAGTATACACGTGGATAGTTTCAAAAAATTTTAAAGAATTCAATAGATTTTAAGTTTAATAATTCAATATTTTAGGCAGAAAATTTAAAATTTATTAACAAATCACCTTTATCAAAAAAGAATTAAAGATTTTGTATAAATATTGTAGTTATCTATTTAAAAGAGTGCAAGACACCACAACTGCCCGCTTATATAGATATATATAATTTAGAATCCTTTCTATCCACGTGTACGTGGATAGTCTCAAAAAAAATTTAAAAACTTCAACATATTTTAACTTTAATAATTTAATATTTTAAGCAGAAAATTTAAAATTTATTAAAAAATCACCTTTATCAAAAAAGAATTAAAATTTTGTATAAATATTGTAGTTACTCATTTAAATTCAAATCACTTATGTAAAATATCTCTATACTTTTAGATAAATTTAGAACCACGAGGCTTTCCACTCAAATAAAATTTAAATACCTCAACAGATTTTAAATTTAATAATTTAATATTTCTCAAATTCGGCAGAAAATTTTTAAATTTAAAATCTATTGAAATTCTGTTTTCGTAACAAATAATATTGTAGGTATCAATTCAAATTCAAAGTAGTTATGTAAAATATCTCAGATAAATTTGTGAAGAATTTTCAAATTTAAAACTTTGATGATAACACCATTAGTATTTAAAGTTTTATTTGTCAATGTACTCAATTCTGCACTATTTTTCTCTTTTGATTTTCTTCTCTCATGCCGGTTCTCCTCCATATTTCATATTTTTTCCCCTCATTCTTGGTAAGTTTTATTCTAATCGATTTTTTTATAATATCATTTTTGGTAAGATAAATTTTATTCTAATCAAGTTTTTTTTTTACTTCTAAAATTTTATTCTTACCTCTTTTTATATTCATATATATTTTTTTCTTTTTTATGCTTTTTCTTGAACATAATTTTCTTTTCATATTTATATATGAATTTTTTTTTATGCAGGATCATTTTGATGATAACACCGTCAGTATTTAAAGTTTTAATCACTAATGTACTCAATTCAAAACTATTTTTCTCTTTTATTTTTTTTTTTTTTTTTTTGCTTCATGCAGATTCTCCTTCATATTTCATGTTTTTTCCATGCAGATTATGCTTGGTAAGTTTTATTGTACTCATATATCATTTTTTCCCTTATACAAGATCATTTTTCGTAAGATAAATTTTACTCCAATCAAGCTTTTGGATTCTAATAAAAAAAATTATTTTCTTACCTCTTTTTATATTTATATATATATATACAATATTTTTTTATGCAGGATCATTTTCTTGAATGTATTTTTTTTTCCATATTCATATATGATTTTTTTTTCATGTTGGATCATTCTTCAAGTGTTTTATTCGATCTCAAGTATTTTAGTTTAACTCCAAATTCGAGTTTTGAACCCGATAATAACCAACAAACAAAAAGAAATAGATTGGATTTTCGGGTTTGACTTTAGTTAACTCGAAAATTATAGTTATGTTAAAATTATGATTTTTTTTATTTATTTATTTTTTTAACGAGGAGTTTTTATCGAGGCCTCCACCTGAAATATATCAACCAAAGCCAAAATATGATACAAAGATGCATTATCCAAGGATCATCGAGAATGTTCAAAGCGTGGTGCCCGTGAAAGTACATAAACGAATTAAGCGTCGCACCAAAATTAAAGCAAACTAAGTGCTGAATATTACAATTCAAAACAAGCATATAAGCCTCAATCTTAAGGTAAACGCCCCTCATGCTGAGTGAAACCATTGGAACTCTTGCTGGCCTCAAAATTAGGCGCCCATTCTTCCGGGCGGCAATGGGCATCTGTGTGACGACCATTTGGCAACAATCATTCGCACCAATGTCACTCGCGTCCTCAGGTCTAAATTTAATCTTTGGAAGATGTCGGACAACATGTACAAGATCACCGTCAATTACATAGTTCCAATCATTCCTCCGAGTGGGATTGTTGATATAATTTGCATTGCCAATGTCCATCTCATCTAATCTACAAAAAACACTCATCACGACCAAGGGCCTATCAAGGTTATCATGCCAATAATTTTTCTTAAGATGCAAAGACAAACAAAAGTACATATTGAACATGTACTTCATGTCCATGTTGATCACACTGATACAAATCCTCATCCAAATGAAACTTTTGTTGACCATAGTCGTGGCATTATTATAGGAAATCTGCTCTTTCTCTTTTCCCTTATTTAAAGGACTAAGCCCCGTGAGACAAGTGCCACCTCCAGTACCTGAGAGAGATAGAAACAGTATGTTAGGAGAAATATGAGAAATCATATCAAACCTGCAACTTAGTTGCATCTGAAATTCGGCATTCCCCATTTGTCCAACATGATAATTCCTTTCAGCTTTCCTTCAATGGGAGCCTCCGGATATTGCCATAAAACTTGGGATTCCGCCCCTCTCTTAGCTAAATAGTCCGCAGCTTGATTTTCCTATCGGTATATATGTGTTAGAGTCACCTGCATAGATCACACCATTTTGTAAAACTCTAATATAAGCTGATTCATTTTGAGGTCACCCGCGCACTTTCAGCTAAGAATGTTCAGCACAACATGAGCATCGATTTCGATCCAGATATTTTCGCCTCCAAAACTCTTTGCAAGTTTGATACCTTGGATTATTGCCATGAGCTCTGCAAATATATTAGTAGCTATACCAATTCCCTTGCTGAAAGCCGCCACTATTGAACCAGTGTAATCTCATATGATCCCACCTATTCCGGCCGGACTTGGGTTTCCTTTCGCCGCGCCATCTGTATTGAGTTTCCATTGCCCCAGCTGTGGTTTCAGCCATTTAACCATAACCATCTTAGTAGTTGAAGAATGTTGGAGGCGGATTCTGAAATACTTGGCTATGTGCATGTCTCCTTTCCAAGTTCTCCACTTCATGCGACTAGTTCTACTCCAAAGTGACAAATGAGAAAGAACACGCCTGATTATATTGAAATGGTTGAATTTGGCTCCCTCATGTTTGGCTCGGTTGCGTTCCTTCCAAATATACCAGAAAATCAAGCCGGGTAAAATCACTCTGATATGATTCTTACCACTAAAAGCCGAAGAATTTATCCATCTCTGAAATATCATTGTCGGGTTCTCGAACCCCAACGTTTGAATATCGAAGATATTGGCATAATGTTCCCAAACTCTTTTCGTCTTCTCGCTTGTAATGAACAAATGTTTCACAGTTTCCAATTCCGAACAACACTGACACTTGGACGGAAAGATCATACCTTTACGATGTAATCTCTCATCAACGGGGATCCAATCATAGATTAATCTCCAGAGGAATATCATTATACTCAGAGTAAGATCGGTTGCCCAGATTAGTTTAGTTAAAGATATAACATTCATTTTTTTATGCAATTCCAAGCCGATTTAACCGAGAATTTACCATCCGAGCTTTTCGTCCAGCTTGGGGAATCCGTTGCCAAAGTGTCAAAAGGAACCTGCTTAATCTTCACAGCTTTCTCTTCTCCGACTACGGCATTGAGAATATCCACATCCCAAGTATCATTCACCCAGAAATCCCTTACTTTTAGCAATGCCAAGCCCTGATCCGTGAGATTATTATGCAAGCTTTCATCATTCCATCTATCGTACCAGAACGACACGTATCCCTTTCCTAATGTCCAAGCTATACTTTCCTCGGCCTTCTCTCGTATACCTGCTAACTTTTCCAAGTGTGTGAGTGACTACGATTAACATAAGCTTTGATGGGATGAACCTTGTTGCAGTATCTATCACGCATAAATTTGGCCCACGGGGCATCGCTAGTACGAAGTCTCCACTAAAGCTTGTGTGAGAAAGAATCAATGATATCATCTATGTCACGCACTCCCAACCCCCCTCAGAGACGGGAAAACAGACCTTCTTCCAAGCAACCCAATGAATACGTCTTTTATCCTAAGAAGATCCCCAGAAGAATTTATTAAGCATGAGTTCCAAAGATCTCACCACTGATTTTGGAGGGTTTAAAACTTGTATTGTGTGCATGGGGATAGAATATAAAACTGATTTGATCAACTGTAGCCGGCCCCCATGCGAGAGTCTACTAGGTTCCCATTCTTGAATCCGAGCTCTGATTTTGATCATAATGTCGTCAAATAGAACGATTCGATGTCTACCCGTAAATAGAGTGGCTCCGAGATATTTGAACGACAATTTATCTCGAGAGAAATTTAGAATCTCCTGAACCAAAGTTGTAGCCGTGTCTGAGTTATTACCCACCACGAAGGAGCTTTTATTGTTATTCAATCTTTGTCCCAAAGCCTCCTCATATTTATCCAGAATGAGTTTGATGCCTTGAAGAGAGGGCCTTTTAGAATTGGTGAATACAATAGTATCATCAGCGTATGCTAGATGGGAAATGACAACAGAAGCAGGAGTTTTGAAATGGGCCTCTTCATTCTCTAGCATGTACCTGTCAAGAAGAACAAACAGATAGTCAGCACCGATGACAAAGAGCGACGGTGACAAGGGGTCCCTTGTCTTAACCCTCACGTAGAATGAAAGATATCAGCAGAGGCACCATTAATCGAAACTAAAAACCAACTATTATTAACAGTGGCCTGAACCCATCTAATCCACGTTTTCGGGAAACCCTTTCTACCGAGAACCTCAAAGAGGAACTTTCATTCCATCTGATTGTAAGCTTTGGCCATGTCTAACTTCAGGATCACAATCTTATCTCTACCTCAAGAGTCTAGCACGTGGGCCATTTCCTGGGCCAAAAGGATATTGTCACTGATAAGGCGACCTTTTAGAAGCCGCTATGATTAGAAGAAACCACCTTCGGGAGAAGCTCAACAAGTCTCGAGTTCATGATTTTTGTGATGATTTTATTCTTCACGTTGCAAAGGCTGATAGGTCTAAAATATGACCAATGTTAAGGGTTGTCTTTCTTCGGGATTAAGATAATTATGGTTGTCGTGTAAGCTCTCGGTAACAGAGATCCTTGAAAAAAAAATCTAAGACTGCTTCTAGGACATCGTTCTGAATGATATTCCAAAATGTTGGTAAAAATAAGACCTAAATCCATCCGGACCCGCGGCGCTATGCGTATTAATGTCAAAGACACCTTTACGAACCTCCTTCATCATTGGTAATCTAATAATTTTATTGCCATCTTCCATACTGAGGACTGGATTAACGTGATCAAACTTGTCATTAAAGTCAAATAGGGAGACCTGCAGAAGTAAGAAGTCCATGAAAGAATCTCTTCGCCTAGTCTCACATCTGATTCTGATCCGTGATCTCCTCATTTCCTTCATTTATTGACATAATCTGACCCCGAAACCTTTTTTTCTTGACAATAATAGCGCGTATTCCTTTCACCGTCTTCAATCCATTTGCAAGCCGCTTTTTAACGCCAAAAGTCTTCTTCCATAGATGTAGCTCTGTTTCTAAATGCTAGACATCTGCTTAGTTCTATCAATCTCTCCTCAATCGGGTTATTATCATATCTCTCTTCTGCCTGTTGTACCGCGGTCTATACTTTCTCAACCTTGTCAAAAATATTTCCGAATCTCTGTTTGTTCCAACCTTTCAGTGTAGTTTAAGCATGTTGAGTTTAGCATGCAGTTTCCAAAGACCGTATGACTGGATTAGTTGCTCCCAATTTTCACGCACCATCTTATCAAAATTTGGATGGTGTAGCCATATTTTTTGAAAATGGAAGGAAGATGGTGGTCGAATACAATCATCGCCGAAACTTATGAGAAAAAAACTATGATCTGAACCAACTCTCGGGAGGTGCCTAACTAGAGTATTAGGGAAATCGTCAGCCCATGATTCTTTAACTAACACTCTATCAAGCCTTTGCCTCATCTGACCTTTCGCCCATGTAAATTCAGATCCCTCGAACTTCGGTTCTGTCAAGTTACAATCTTGAATACAGTCGTTGAATTCAATCATACCAAGTATGTCCGGTTGATTTCCTCCACTTCGCTCCTCAATTCTAGTGATAATATTGAAATCACCACTGAGGAGGTAAGGAATATAATGGTTCTGTGTGTTTCTCATGAAGTTCCAAAGTTCTCTTCTGTCACTATTGGTTGACTTGGCGTGTATAATTGACAAAAGATAGGTTTTGTTCCATTTGCAATTTTTGAGTTTGATGTGAAGGAATTGACGGTTATCCTCAAGGATGTCCACTTCGGTGTCCTGTTAAAAAAAAAAAACCAGATATGATTAGACTCATTAACAAAAAATTTCGGAAAACGAAACATATGAGAAAATAAATTAGAATCAGGTTGAACCATAGGTTCTAAAATAGCCATAAAATTCAAATTATTTTTCTGTCTATATTTTTTAAGGATACATTGTCGGCCCTCATTTTGTATCCCCTGTATGTTCCATATCAGTCCCTTCAACATCATGACTCAACCGAGTTCATGCCCGATGACCTCGTTGTCATCCTTTTAGGGGCCAATGCAGATATATTATTTTTCTTTTTTCTTCTTGTGTTTCAAACCTTCGAGAATCCTAGTTCGTCCGCTGAGTTAGAACTACGGTGATAAGCTTGGATTTTTCTGAGTTTCCAGATCATCCTCGTCCTCAGGTGATTGGTTATCCTCGTCCTGTTCCTCCTCGAATCCATCATCTCCGTCGTTACTTTCATCATCTTCTTCAGCTTCCTTATTTTGTGTCGACTACTGTAGCCTATCCGGCATCGGCAAGACAATTTCTAAGGAGTCGATTTGTATCGGATCATCCTCTGTGTTTTCAGCTCATGTGCTCCGTTGTCCTAATTCAACCCGGTTCTCTTCATGATTTGAACTGGTTTGATTTGGTGACCAACTGCAGTAGGAGTTGGACTTGTCCTCCTTACTTCGTTGTTTTGTTCTACGTCTGGTGTCACCTTCTTATTGTAGAAGGTTTTCTCTACCCAAGCCTTGGAATTTGTTATTTTGGCAGGCCCTTTTGGAGCTTTTTTTGATGTCTCGGCTTCCTTATTTCCTGCTGAACCAACCTATTTTGAACTATATTCCTCAGCTTTCCTTTTCTCATCAATCAATTCACGCAAGTCTTTATTGATTTCTGTCTGCACTTCCTGCTCACCATTGTTCGACATATAACATTCTTCTAATTTATGGCCTAATCTAGGCATTGAGTGCAGTAGGCTGGTAGGCGTTCATAAATGATGTCTTGAATTTGTATGCCTCCCTCGTATCCCAACGTGATTTGGTGTTTCAAAGGTTTTAGCAAGTCAAGTTCAACACGGACCCGTGCAAATTCTAGTCTATTGTCCAAAGTTCCCTCGTCACAGCAGAGCGGCTCAACAATCACTCTTGCAATGTCATATATCCCTTCCTCGTCAAAAAATTGGCTTCTGATACCTGGAAAACGAATCCAAACAGGAACAACAGACGACTCTATGTTTGGGTTAAAAGTAGAGGTCCATTTAAAGAGTCTCATCGGATAACCATCAAACATGATTATCTTCCTAAGCCAAAGTTTTGTCACATCTTCTTCACAGTTTAAACGAATTAAAACATATTTCATGTTTAAAAAAACCCAATTTAAACTCACCCGAGAGTTCCAATTCCATGAATAACTCGTGCAAACGTAACATCGAATGGTAGCCATGAGAAAACTTACCGACCAAGGCATGTTTGAATGGTTGCGATAACCTGGTTATCTCAGTCGCAGAGAATTGGATGTGCGTGAGGCCGTTACGTGAACCCTTGAGCGATTACCGTTCCTATTTGTGTTCAGCGTTTGTGCTTGAGACCGATTTCCAGACAGCGCCGCTGCATAGCTCCGTTGTTGCACTGTGTTCTGGTTGTTTGGCGGCTCCGGTAAGATTGTCGCCGCCTCCGGCGGTGGATCCATTAATGCGGAACCCTAGCTAGGAGTCAAAGAAAATTTACTTTTAAATTTTTGATATTTTTATGTTTTAAAAATTATTTTTTTATTTTGCTTATCAAAGTTCTTTTTTATATTTATTAATAATGTATTCATGTAGGATCATTCTTCTTCAAGGTAAGATTTTTTATTCGATTTCAAGTGTTTTTTTAGTTTGATTCCGAATTCGAGTTTCGAACCCGATAAACAAAAAAAAAACTCAAAAATTATAATTATAATGTACAATAATTTTACTTTTGCTCCCTAATTTTAGTAATATTTCTTTTATAGATTCATATTTCTACATGCTATTTAAATATTTTAAAAAAATAATATTTAATAGCTATTATCTTAACAATATAATTTAATTAATTTTTTATTATATTATAGTATAATATAGAAACATAACAGGTACCAGCCTGTTTCATATAAGCGGCTAAAATTCAGTTGTGGTGAAGTTAGCCGACCTTTTTTTTCCCATTAATCAGAGCAGAATCTTCCATTTCCGCGTAAAAATCATTTCCTTCATGAGTTGGTTCAGGTAATGACCGCTTTAACAACTAGCATTAATTTCGAGATGAGGAAATCAAATCGACTACAACTTGAAAATGGGACACCCGAAACTACTAACTACATAGGATGCATCTGCTCATCATGTTGATAGCACATAGGCCATAGCACAGTATGCTCCAATTAGACGAGGCGATTCTCTAGCTCGCTATTCATGAATTTCTCGTTCGTTAATATTGTAGTATTGGCCGAGAAGCCGATGACAGAAAGCATAGACTCCCGTTGCACTCTCCTTCAGATCCTCCGATTTTTTAGTATTTTCCACTGTTTAAGTATATGCTGAATACCCTCTTTCAGAAGAGCCTTCCTATTTTCTTTTAAATTCCAGAGTTCTGGTACTGGATACCTACCACTCGGGTTGTACTCCTTCATCTCATTTAGGGCAGTTGTCACTGCCTCATAGACTTCATCGCCTAATTCAGTTTTGAGCTCCTTCAGCTTCTCGTCGGTATCATCCAGTATCACTACAAAAAAAATCATCTATTATGACAAAATATTTATGATAAAATTCAATTTTGTCACTTATAGGCATTGTATTGTGAGTAAATATGATTTTGTCATATTAAATTGTGTTTTTTGCAACAAACTTTAATTTTCTCATATTTGGATGAGTTATTGTGAGAAAATAGGAATTTTCTCATAAAGAGAATTGTTTTTCCTCACAATAACTTACAACATAAAGTGACAAAAAAAAATTCTCACTAAATACATTGATTTTTCTTTCCCGGGTAGGCCAATTCGTTCCCTCCCAAAATTCCCCCCAATATTTTTTAGTATTTGGCAAAAAATATTTTTTAACTTTTTTATTACATCAAAACGATGTAGCTTTGAGTTGCATATTTTCCTGATTCAATCAATCTCACTTTTCCCTCCCCTATTTTACTTTCTCACTTTACTTTTCTCTTCTCAATCTCTACTTCCATAAACACGAAATTCAACCCCAACATTCTCAGGTATGAAATCGGTCCAAAATTGTTCGCAGGTATGAAATCTGTTGTCTTTCCTCCATTTTATTGTTTTTTAACGCTAAGCCAGCTGTCTGAAATCAGCTTGTGAATCGGGTTCGATTTTGTAGGGATGATGAAAGGAAACACGATGGATTTTCTTGACTACGCTCACGTTTGGAATTAGTTGTCTGAAATCTCGCTCGTGAAATCAGCTACATTATTGGCCAGGTTTTCTTCTTCTTCTTCTTTGATTTTACTTTCGAGAGCAAAAGATATTTCTGATTTTAGGTCTAGAATGGTGGGTTGAGTTTGATTGATTGTGATTATTGTGGAAATGGAATGTTCTGTGTCTAGGATCTCAAATCGATTTGGGGTTTGGGTCTTTTGCATTTCTGATTCCGATTTTATTCCTAGAATGGAGGTTTGGAGTTTTGAGATCATTAGATTTAATCGTGAAGAAACTCTCTTTCTACACTTAACTATCTTGCAACATCTTTTCTAATGTACCACTTTTAAAGTTACACTTCATCTAGTGAGGTAGTGACTTCATGGTTCATATTATTCCTAATAAAATTGCATCTGTTATTATATAAAAGCTCATCTTGCTTAGCTCCAATAAAGTTGCAATTCATATTGATCAGTATTAAAAAAGTTTAGCACAAAAATTTCAGTAAAAAGTATTTAGATTCTAAAAAACTACGTGGAATATTTGTAATTCATAACAAACTAATTGGGGAAGGAAGTGTTATTTTTATGTAAGGGGGGCATGTGTAAATATTTAGCTAATTACAGGGCATATAGATGTAAGACACTATAATATATTTGTAAAACACTTATGCACACTATTCATTAATTCATTATATTATCTATAAAAATACATCAAGGCATCACAGCGTGTGTGCAAGTAAGAATATCTTGTTTGTAATACATGAATTTTGGTATTCAAGAACTTAAAGGGAGAGTGTGTGCAAGTGAGAATATCTTTTTGAACGAATTGCTGAGGTATTCACGGGCTGGTAAGAACATGAGAAACTAAGATGGAAGCATTTCCAAGATTTGTATATGAATTATTGAGAAAACCATATGGACTCAACCATGTCATACCCATTTCTCAATGGGTTTCATCTTGAGTTTCTAGTTATGGGTTTTAATCGAGATTCCTTTTTTCTCTTTTGGTTCTCCAATAGAAAAAATAAGAACAAAAGAGAACTAGAAAAAATCAAGAAACCTAGGTTTCATCCCGATTGTTTTTCCCATTTATGAGGTTAAATGTCGGTGGTGAGCTCATGTGCTCTTAATTAGTATGTTGACGTGTAATAGGTAGCTAAGTCTTGTTAGGGTTCATGTTCTGTTAGAAGATTAAAGGCTATCGAGTAATATAGAACATTTGTTTTGTAAAGAGTTTTTTTTATTTTCAAGGAAGATTTTTTGAATTACACATACATAACATTATTGAGATATGAGGAGCGGGGTGGATGGTGGGGAGTAATTTTCATTTTTATCCTTTTATTTTAAATTGTTTAGACATAAGTGGATCTATATCAAACAGAGGTAACTTCTTTGTTATAGTTTGTGAAAATTGAATACCATTTTATTTGACTTGTTAAAATCATAGTTACAACATTTGTTTCCAATTACCAACAATATTGGCAAGATATTTGAGTTGATATGATACCAAAAGTCCTAAGAAAGTGTGTCTAGAACTAAAAAACAAAATAAAAAGAATTTGATTTAGTTGACTATTGATGTTCAAAATTAGACAGGAAAATGACAATCTTCAGATAAACAGCTTTATAATAAAACATGGAAAGGCCTTAAGTTTTGAGAATGGTCCAAATACAACGTGGTTAATATTTTGTTAGTATAGTTGTGGGCTGTAATGCATGTATATCTTCTTTGTTATTTGAATTTTGTATTTTTTTTAATTGTGAGACTCCTATAATCAGCTAAGTTGATTGTTCTCAACGAATTCTAGATTGTGGAACGAACTTATTTGGAGTTGCTTCTGCTATAGATAACAATGGTTGCCAACTTTATAGGTAAGCCCCTTTATTTTTCAAATTGCTTTGATTTCTTAGCATATGATCTTCATTTCACTCTTTCAAGTTCTAGGCTTTGCTAATAATCTGGAAGTCTTTTGTTTGTGTTAGTTGAAGATATTTTGTGTGGATTATATTTGATTTACAGTTTA
>JBBMKE010000009.1:19607424-19617841 GCA_037834125.1 Lippia alba | reverse complement strand
GGGATACTTGTTCTTCACGGTCATCCGGTTAAGTTCTCTATAATCTATGCACATTCTCAATGTCCCGTCCTTCTTCTAGACAAAGAGAACCGGTGCACCCCACGGTGAAGAATTCAGACATATGAATCCGTTCTTAAGCAGCTCTTCCAACTGAATCTTCAACTCTTTCACTTCTGCCGGCGCCATCCGGTAAGGAGTCTTCGAGTACGCTCTAAGCCTGGATACAAGTCTATAATGAACTCTATTTCTCAATCCGGTGGCAAAGAACACAAACTCTCGAGGAAAACGTCTGGATACTCCTTAACTATGGCAAGATCCCCAAACTGAGCCTGATCCTTAGGCTTATTAAGAAGATATGCAATAAAACCAGTGGCTCCATGTCTCAACATGTCAAAGGCCTCTTATAGGACAACAAGGGTATCGAATCCGACCTTTTTCCAATAATCGAATCCTCTCCCAATCTCACCTTCTTCACATAACAATCAACTACGGCTCGATGCTTATAGAGACAATCCATCCCTAAGATAACTTCGTATTTCTTCATCGACATGACAATAAAATCGGCAGAGTACTCCTTTCTATCTATCTTCACCCCACAATCCTTCACCATCTTATTCGTCTCCAAACTAGCTCCCAAAGGTGAACTCACCCAAAAATAGAAATTCACACGCAAGACAGGTAAACACATAGAAACACATAGATCACTCAAAATAAATGAGTGTGTCGCACCCGGATCAAATAATGCATGTATAGGCGTGTCATGGATGCATATTGTACCTTCCACCACGACGTTGGGGTCCGGCTCTTCATTCTGCTCCTCGCCCTCGAGGGCATATGCACGGGCCTGAACAAGCGGCCTCTAAGCTCCAGGCTAATATCCTGGGTCACGGTCGAGACAAGCGAACACCATGTGATCACCCTTGCCACAAATCAAACAAAGGTCGAGTCTCTTGCGGCATGTGTTGAAGGTGTGTGTCGGACCGCCGTAATGCATACAAGGGGCCTTACTCTTCTGATCCTCTTCATTTCTCGGCGCTTGTGGGGCTCAGGGAGCTTGTGGTGGTGGAACTCCGGGGCGAGCTTTCTTGAATGGCCCTTTTTGAGGTGGGGCCATATTATTCGCCGGCCTCTTTCCGGGGTTAAAACCCGAACTAGAACCTGATCCCTGACTTGGGCGGCGCAAAGCTCTCCTAGCATTCACCGCGTCCTCCACTTCCGAGGCTTTAGTCGTAGCCTTCACCCACGTGCTTGTGTTCGCGGCCTCTAAAGACTCTTGGATGTCTGGCCTCAATCCCCGCATGAATTGCATCGCCTTGTGAAATCGTTGTTAGCGATGTCGGGGCATAGAAAAACAACCTCTCAAATTCCGCAATGTACTCAGAGACTGTTCTGCTCCCCTGCTTCAATTCTGTAAACTCCTTTAGCCTTTTCGTGCGTGAAGCGGACGGTATAAACTTGTTTTTGAACTCCCTAACGAATACCTCCCATGTAATCTCCTCTCCCGCGACATCAAGAATAATCCTCCTTGCTTCCAACCAACTACAGGCCTCTCCCTGAATAAGTGTAAGCGTACAACGGGCCTTCTCCCGTGAGCCACATGGGATGAGCTCCCATATTCTCCAATTTTCTTAAGCCACATCTCGGCCTGAATGTCGTTTCCTTTATAGAGCCTCGGAGGATGTTGGTTTTGAAACTCCTTTAACATGGCGGTGATGGGATTCTCCTGCGGTGGTGGAGCCGGGGGTGCCGGTAGCATATAATATCTCAATCTTTGTTCCATTATATTGATCATGGAGTTTACAAAGGCCTCAACCGGCTGTGGTTGTTGCTGAGGTGGTGTAGGAGACCTATTCCGGCGATGGCACCGATCTGGGGATCTATCACGATGTCTGCGGGGCGGCATCCTATCAAAATAAACACTGAAAGATGCGTAGTCTTTAGTTCATGCATGTTAATGCCATGAATTCACTCAACACGAACAATCAAGACACATAAAAAACTTAAGAGATGCAAATATGCAACATGTTGACAATTAGTCCCTAAGCCGAACGACCTAAACAGACCCACACGACTCAAAAACCTCGGTTTTGCAACCCAAGGCTCTGATACCCCTCGAGGGTTGTAGCACCTGGCGCGGGATGTCACATCCCCTCGTACCGAGATCCAAACCGCATATGAAACAGATAATCCATACACGAGCTAGATCCCGAAGAACGAGGACAAACACACACCCTAAGCTAGGCGGGCTGACCCTTGAACCAACAAACATACATCAGAGTGAAACTAATTCATAAAATGCAGAAGCATACATAATATACATTGTATGTACAATGAGCCACGGGCTCTACAAAAATCATATAATCCACATAACACGGCCTTCGCAGCCTCAAGTGCTTAAGTAAGCGCCACAGGCGTACAATTCATAATACTGAAATAAATAAATACATATGAGTGTCAACAAGGGAAGCTAGAATAAAATGCAAGACCTAAAGGACTTGTATTCCCACCTAGCAAACCTTACACCTGCACAAAACCTGAAAACAAACCGGGTTCAGTCTAAAAGAGACTGGTGGGTATAAAAAAAGCGGGCTTACAATATACATAAAGCGGTAAATAAACATTCACATCCATAATATAATCCCAAGTGAGGTTTTGAAATGATTTTCCAAGCGGGCAAAAGAGAGAAATCAACACTCGGGGTTATATCTATCAATTTTCATTAGGGTTATTAAAGCCTGGCGAAGAGGCGTGCATAATTCTCCTTCCGCCACCTCGTGTAATTCGTTAGTCATTCATTCATTTCCTTCATACATACATGCATTCTTTATTTCTTTAGGTGCACAATCATTCAATTTCAATACGTTTGGGCGAGCCGGTACCCGCCCTCCTGCACGTTCCTCCTTCTCCAATTGACGGTCGGGTTTGCAAGACCCGCCACCCATTTTCTTGACCTTGAGGGGTACATGAATTCCCTAAAGGCGTCGGCGACCACATCCCTCGCTACCTCCAACGAGTTCAGTTGCGCCGCGAGTTGGTGGGACTAGTGTGAGGGGTCCACGTCGGCCCTTGCCTCCCTGGTCAGCCACTCACACTAAGCCTCGGGCCCCCATTCTTGAAGATGCAAGGATCGTTTCAGCAATCCCCTATTTCAGTGAAATTAAAGAGCAGCAATAAGCATGGAGTCTCCAACTCCCAAACACAAAACTCAAGACAGGAAATAAGCATCGAAGCTCAGCCAAATAAGATCACAAATATGCTCCAAATGAATCATAAAGCCAAATCATGCTTAGGAAGGAAATATGCACAAGTTCTCAAGTTTAAACACAAACCCTCATTAATGGTGAAATCAAACATAGCTAACTACCAACAAATATCACTCCATACATGCATTTTTGAAGATGTAAGGATCGTTTTCCACACACAAAACTCAAGAAAACTCCAAAGTTCATGCATGATCAAGAATTGAGCATTCAAACCCTCATATATACCAACTCATGCAAAACAAGCTTAATCTATGCATGCTAAGACTTAAATGAAAGAGGGAAAGATGCCATGCAATAATAATCCATACTCACTTATCAATGAGAGGTAGGGATCAAGATGATGGCTTGAGGTAGAAGATGATGAATAGTAGCAATCTCTCCCCTTCTTCTTGACTCACGGTTTGGTCTCAGATTTTGGAGGGTTTGGTGTGTTTAATTTGAAAGGGAAAAGCTGATAGGCCTTTAAGTGAGGAGAAAGTGGGTCCAAAGTTTGCTCCATTTGGGTTAAAATTGAGAGAGATATGGGTCTTGGAAGTGGGTAGGGTCATAGTGGCGGGCTATAGGTATAAGTTTGGATTCCGGTTGCGTTTCGGATGGTTAAATGGGGTCGGGAAGATGCAATGAGCACATATTTTCACTCATAACATATAAATGCACGTCATACTCAAAAATTACAGAAATTAGAAAACACGAGGCAAGGTAACAGCACACGATCACAACGCACATACGTACATAGTTCAAACATTCAAATAGTCCATTCAAGTCACAAATCACTTAGTTCAAATACATCACATTGACAAATATTTCATATAGTGACAAGTAGTATCATGTAATTACGTGATTAAAGGAATTTAAATCGCCCAAATAAGATCACACACTACATACCTGTACGAACGAACGAACGGGGCGTCACAAAAATCTCTGAATGGTACGCCCGGGAGGAGGCGTGGTGGAGACAAAGGGCTAAGGCGCATTGAATGTCTGACGGGGATAGAAATATTGCGTACTTCTTCTCCAGAACCAAAAGTAGAGAGAAAAGGAATAAGATAGAGAAGTCGATGGATAAGGAAGGGAATACACGTAGCACACCGGAGGAGATTCAAATTGTTAGAATTATTTTGAGGAGATTTTTAAATCTGATCAGAACTCAGTGGAGGGAATCGATAGCACGCTGATACACGTGGAACAAAGGGTGATGGGGGAAATGAATGAAAAGTTGCTTCCCCGTACACTTCCCTGGATATCGAGAAAGCATTGAAGAGTATGTTCCCTCTGAAGGGGGCAGGATGGTATGCCTCCTGTTTTCTTTCAAAATTTTTGGAGCTTTATTCGTGATGATATTGTAAATTGTACTTTGGAATTTTTTAATTCTGGACATTACGATCAGTCGATGCACGACACTAATATTGTACTTATTCCTAAAGTTGAAAATCCCAAAAGCATGTCTGATTTGCGTCCTATAAGTCTCTGCAATGTTATTTATAAAATTGCCTCTAAAGCTATTTCTCTTCATCTCAAACCTATTTTGAAAACTGTAATCTCTCTTTCTCAGAGTGCCTTTGTTTCGGGAAGACTTATTACTGATAATGTTCTTTGTGCGTTTGAGATTAACCATTTTATCAAACATAAGAGGCAGGGCTCTGAGGGATTTTTAGCTCTCAAGCTAGATATGAATAAAGCTTATGACAGAGTGGCATGGCGATTCTTGGAGCGTACTATGTTGAGGTTAGGCTTCCATTCTTCTTTTGTGAGTTTAATTATTCGTTGGATATCTTCAGTAAACTATTCATTTTCTCTAAATGGAGCTAGTTTTGGGAGTCTATATCTGGGTCGTGGCCTTCGTCAGGGCGACCCGCTGTCCCCTTATCTGTTCCTTGTATCTGTAGAAGTCTTGAGATGTATGTTGCAGAATCAAGATAGCGTGCCAGGGGTTTGAATTTGTCGGGAAGCTCCGGCTATATCTCATTTGTTATTTGCAGATGATACAATGGTGTTCAGCAGAGCTTCAGGGGAGGTGGTGGATGGAATTTTGGTGATTCTTAGGAAGTACGGGGAGACGTCGGGACAAAAGATAAATCTGGAGAAGTCCACGGTGGTGTTTAGTCCTAATGTCAATATGGACAATAGAAAATTTTTGGCTGAAAGGCTAGGTGTGAAGGAAGTAGATAAGCATGATAAATATTTAGGGCTCCCGGTAATGGTGGGGAAATCAAAGAAACAAGTGTTTGTTAATATCAGGGATCGGATTAGTAAAAGAATCCAGGGGTGGAGCGAGAAGACAATATTACGAGTGGGTCGTGAAGTGTTGATTAAGGCAGTCCTACAAGCAATTCTATCCTATGCCATTCATGAGCTGCTTTAAGTTACCTGAGTCATTGCTTCGGGAAATTTCTTCAGCGATGGCAAAGTTTTGGTGGAGTGGGAACAATGGGGACAGAATTCATTGGGTGAGTTGGGAGAAGCTGTGTTCTTCTAAGGAAGAGGGAGGTTTGGGATTTCGCGATTTCAAAGCTTTTAATCTAGCCTTACTAGCTAAGCAGGGCTGGAGATTGGTGACCGCGCGAGCCACAGAGTTTATTGTCTAGACTGTTGACGGCAAAGTATTTTAGAGGTTCTTTTATGTTGCACTAGGTTCTAATCCATCTTTAACATGGCGTAGTATTCGGTCGGCTTGATTTCTATTGGAAGCAGGTATACGATGAAGAGTGGGGAATAGGGCATGTATTAATATGTGGATGGATAAATGGTTGCCAAGGCCGATAAGTTTTAAACCCTTAGGCAGAATTGGAGATGGGGATGGGCTCACTTAGGTGAAGCAGATGATCTCTGAAAATGGGGAGTGGGATGAGGAGTTAGTGAAAAGTGTTTTTTTGGAGGAGGATGTGAAGGTTATCTTATCGATTCCTTTAGGGAGTGGTCGGGAGAGGGATAAGTGTATTTGGCATTACAATGCAAATGGAAGGTTTTCGATAAAAAATGCCTATCGCTTAGCCCAAAAGATTCATAAAGAAGAGAGTGGTGGAGGGGAAAGTTCACGGGTGGGGTCTTGGAGAGTAATTTAGAACCGAAAAGTGCTGCCGAAAATTAGAGTGTTCTTGTGGAGACTATGTAAAGGGGCATTAGCGGTTGGCAAGTCTTTGCAAAGACGAAGATGTGGTAATTTAGTTGTTTGTCCGAGGTGTGGGGAGGAAGGAAACAATGGAGCACGCTTTTATTGGCTGTAATATGGCTCGTTTATATTGGTCCTGTTCTGGACTCCCATGGGCAGTTTTATCTACATGGCGTGGAGATGGAGAGGCTGGGTTAGAGGTGTTCTGGATAAGTTGAATGATGAAGACGGTGACAGGTTTGCAGTGGCGGTATGGGCGTTATGGAAGAACCGTAATGATCAATGGGCGGGAAACGGTAGCCTTGAAGCTGGTCCATTAGCTGCTTATGCCAGAAATTACTTCAAAGAAGGGAGAAGAGGTAGAGAGGCAGATCAAGTTGCAGTGATTCCAAGCCTAGCCGAGAGATGGGTTGCTCCGCCGGAAGGGGTTGTGAAAGTAAACTCAGATGCACCTATATTTTCGTCGGAAGGTGAAATAGGTCTTGGGGTGGTGAGGGACCATAATGGCAATTGTTTGAGCTAGAGAAGTAAAATATTGAAAGGGAGATGGCCTGTAGAAGCTGTGGAAGGAATGGCGATGCTTGAAGCGGTACATGAAGTGCAAAGAAAAGGGTATGTTGCTGCGATTTTTGAAGGAGATTGTATCAATCTTATAAGGAAGCTCCAGGATATGGCGGACGACTGGTCTGCAACTGGCATGATCACCGAAGACATCAGACATGCAACATATGCGGCGCCGTCTTCTTCCTTTGAGTTTGTGCGTCATTCCGGCAACAAAGTGGCACACTTGCTCGCACGTTTAGGATTAAATGTTTACGGGGACAATGAGCTCCCTGTTGCTACCATGGAATTCTTGGCAGCAGATTTGATTTCTGTGTAATCTGTTCCTGTCTTCTTTTTTTCAAAAAAAATAAAAAAAAATATCCCTTTCAGGAAAAACAATATCAAAACTCTTTAGATAGACTTGAGGTATATTGGAATATCTCTTCAAGAAGAAACAACGGTTTCAGATATTATATGTTTGTTTATGATTGTTAAATGTAGACTGATTGGAACTCTTTTAAAACAAAACAAAAGCAAAACTCTTTAAATAGATTTGAGGCATATTCGAATATGTCTTCCAAAAAAGACAAACGTTTCCAGTTACCTAGTTGGAACTCTTTCAAAAAGATAAGATGGAACCTAGTTGGAACTCTTTCAAAAAGATAAGACCAAAACTTTTTAGTCTTTAGATAGATCAGAACTGTTTCAAAAAAGACAAAATCAATAGATTTGAAGTATATTCGAATATTCTTTCAGAAAAAACAAACGATTTAGATATCTCATGTTCGTTTGTGATTTAATTCATTATGATCATTAAATGTAGAACAAAACTTTGTTGGAACTCTTACAAGGTCAGAGTGACAATTAATTGATGCTCATAATTTTATGATTTTGGTGATTAATCTGTTGTATGTGTGCACGGATAACTTGAAAGATATGAATATGTCTATAATAATTTAAATTTAGTATTTTATATGGGAATATAATCTAACCAAAATTGAAATAAAAGATAACTTGTACTTACGGCTAAATTAATTAGATTATTCTTTTCTTTCTTAAACACAATTATTATTGGATTGTTGGACTTAAGCAGGGGATATAATAATAAGATCATTGAAGATTAATCCAATCTTCCTCATCAAGCTCTCCCAAGAACATAGCCTTAGAAATTGCCTGAGAGGCAAAGAGACTACGTTTCTAACTCAGGCAAGAAAGGGATTATTTGGCGGACTAACACTTATATTAATTGCAATTTTAAAAAGATTACATGATTTCGTTGAGAAATTAAGAAAGATTAGGACTCAAATTATGAAATGTACAAAACGTAACATGGCCAAAATTGCAATTAAGCTATTATACATATATTTCTATGTATTTGATGCAATTCACCCATAAATTGAGTATATGAAGAGAATTATGTTGGGCAAAAGAAATGAGTCTTGGAAGTTAAGTCGTATGCGGGTTCAATATTAAACTTGGAATATAATTGTTTTAGGTTTGACTCGGTTATATATAATTCTAAAAATAAATTAAGTTATGTTCTTGAACGTACTTGCTTAATTAATAGTTATATTTAGAAGTATGAGTTGACCTTATTCTTTTGCTAAACCTAGCTAGCTATATAGATTGACTGAGTTAGGTATCTACACCCTGAGGTTGAGAGTTTAATCACATCATCCTAGCTCCGTCTTATAATTAACTTTAAAACTTACCCATATTTTTTCAATTATTGGAAATGGCCAATATATTTTTAGATATTTACTGCTATATATGAAGAATACATATTTAATTAATTTCCCTATCTCATATAGGTTAATTACCAAATCATACTTTAATATATATTTCATACTTCCACCTCATCAGCTATATTTTAAAATAAGTTAAACTGAAACATATTTTAACATGGTGTCAAAATAGATCATCAATTATTTTTATGTACACCGTACATTTTTTATTTTTTAATTTTTTGGCCGAAACTAATCCTCAGAAATATGTGGAAATTGTGGAAATTTATCAAGTGAAAAACGGAGAAAGCAATTATATGATTATTTGTTGATAGTTAGATCAACTAGAGCAGTCAGTTGCAAGACAAAAATAATAGGTACTGAAATATGTATAGTTTTTCTTTAGGAAAAAAAAGAAATATATATTAAGAAATTGAAGAAACTTGCATGATTACTTCAAGTAAAAGAAGACCACTATAATTACCCATATTAAATAAAGGAGATTATATATTTTTATATATGAAATGAGAAATAAGATAAATAATGAAATTGAGGGGAAAACCCTATAAAAAAAATAATCGAAATAACTCATATTAAAATGCCAAATACCATTCTGGGAATTTACCCAAATAATTTATTTAATTATTTCATTCACAAATTAACTGTATTCTACAGTAAAAAAACAAAAACAAAAAAAACAAAACGACAAACTTTGACAAGTGAGATTGGATTGTTTTGGCCTTTATTCACCAAAAGTTTACAGAAAATCGATCGAACTTTACTAATCAAATTTACACAACACGACGCTCAAAAATTCCAAGACTCTTCATCCGCCACCAGAATCGGATACTGTTCAACAACTGCTAACTCTTTATTACCATAGTTATTATGATTATGAACATTATTCAGGTCACTGTCGTCATCGTTAATCAGCATCTCCAAACCCCTGAAATCATCGTACCAGATGTCATTCATGATCTCGCTGTAATAATCATCGAACCCCGCCGTGAACTGCAACTGCTCCTCCACCACGTTCGCCACCGGCGAAGCGTTGTAGCACGACGACGAAGACGTCGTCGTCGAAGACGATGGGGTGGAAGAGTAATTTTCATCACAGGATAGGAGGATCTCGTGCGGCTCGACTACCGGGATTTCATCTATGCAGAAATCGTTGTTGATCAATCCCATCGAGTCAAAAGCAATTTCATCACTGTCATTCTTAGCTGACTCGGCAATGGTGGCGGTTGACTCCAGCATGGTGGGCTCAGGCTGAGGTTGAGGCTCCGCCGCGGGAATATTTTCCGGCGGTGGCGGGTGTTGGGCTGCCGGTGGTTCTCGCGGTGGTTCCTCCGTTGTTGGTGGTGGCGGCGGTGGCAGAGGCTTGTGTGTCAAAGGGTCGATGCCCATTTTCTTGAGCTTCTTCTTAATGTGAGTGTTCCAGTGATTCTTGATCTCGTTGTCAGTTCTTCCAGGGAGATGTGAAGCAATTTTCGACCACCTAAAAAATAAAAAAAATCCCAAATTTAGAAACTTAATTTCCTCGCTAAACTTTAGAAAGCCAAAAAATTAAATAAATTATATTTTGGTAATTGATATGATTCAGGGCAATATCAGGCTCTGCATGTGCTGGCAATGCAATAAAATACACTAGCGGAAACAATGATGGAATTCAGAAGGATGACCACTTTAAATTGGTCCATAACTAAATTAATTAAAAGAATTTAATTTTTAAAATTTTGCAGAAAAGGTGTACCTGTTTCCGAGCTGGGCATGAAGAT
>JBBMKE010000009.1:19586346-19596675 GCA_037834125.1 Lippia alba | reverse complement strand
ATATATAATGCGCATTATAGAATTCCATGCAGCCATAAAACATACGGCCGAGGTATATTCAATTTAGCCAATCATAGCACAACGTGTCACCTCCGAGCAACTTTTACTAACAAAATTCGAAAATAAAAAGAAAACGTACAATGAAATGTCTTGTTTATATATGACACAAGCAAACATGTTTGTGATGTATTGCTGACGAACACAACTAAGAAACGACATTTTTCATTTTTAGTAATTAAATTCTATTTGTTGTTACATCTATTTATGTAAATTCAAACGGGATCTCACTATTATTTCTTAATATCACTATCAGTTAATGTTTTAATTGTTAAAATGTCTCGTATCGATTCAGAATCATGAACTAATAAATAATATCCGACAACTCTCATCTTATCAATTAACTTTTAGGCTGGGTAAAACCAAACATATAATATCCAACACTAGCAAAGATTAGATTACGTCGTTTGAAGTACTAATCATAAATAAAATAAGACTTCACTTAAAATAATTTTTCTCAAACCAAATTATATCAGATTAAGCTTATCTCTCATTGCATGTATCCATCAGGTCCCCATTTTCTTTTATCACATTTCAATTCCTGTCTTCGTAATTGATGTTTACATATGCACCAAATTAATGGAACTATCAAAAACAAAGTTACAAAGGCATGACTTACGCGGTTTAAACCTTTCTTTAAGCTAGATATAGGACCAAAATAAGAACTAAACTTGACCTAGTTTTGTGAGTCTAAGCTTGCCAGTTGCCACCGCACCAGCAAATGACAAAAACAGGCCTACAAATACAATAGCATCTTGTCCATTTCATACATTGAAACACATATGTCTATCACTTTCAGAAAAATGATTGTAAATTAAAATGATAATGCCATAATGGGCTCCCAATCCCATTATTAGTATATATTAACCTTATCCTTTGGTATGTTTCTACATTGTTCTTAAGTTTTCTTGCCAATGTGTACTTTCTTGGTGGGGTTGCATGTGTGCATGTGTGAGGAGAAAATGGAGGGGAGACATTATATTTTGGGGGCACTTTGCACTCATGAGCATAAACTTGTTTCAACCATTTTCCAACACATCTCACTCACTTTTTGGCCGAGTTTGGAGTTTGTTAGGATTGGGTACTTTTTCGTAATCTTATTGGGATTCGTTGGAGCAAAGGGTTTGGTGCATAAATATTTGGCAATTACTCCTTTAAGTGGCGAAAAGAAAAGTTTCTTTATACATTTGAGACCAAAGAAAAAAGAAAGAGTTTCTTTATACATTGGATTCAATCAAAGCATTCTATTGGTTGAGAGTTGGAAATGAATCGTGCTTTGTATTTTAGTCAAAACACATTCTTATGTTTGGCCACGTCAATTAGGTTAATGATTGTGAGGAAAAAAGAATTATAAAGTTTAATGACAATAATCAAAAAGCAAAGCATCATTCATGACGTACACATCCCAAAGGAGGGAATTTTTTTTTTAAAAAAGCAAATAATTATCATGTCCTATAATTCTAATTATGTCTAGAGTTGTATAAATAAGTGTCGCTTGTAAATTGTAATTTATCTTTATTTTGGATTGCTCCATATATGTGTAGATTGTGGTTACACCTCACAACAGTGGCAATCACTAAAACTCTACATTATTAATGGGTAAATATTAACTGAAATATGCAAGGGTTCAATTGACTAAAGAGGTCTTGGTTTTTTAATTTTTTAGAATAGGACGTACATTAACTAGTTTACTCGTAAATTTATAATTACCTCAAATGGTGAGAGAATTAGCAAAGACATTTAAATCAATAAAATTATTGGAGCAGGATATCTGCACCATTTTGTCTGACTTCGGACCACGTACTGAGTTTTGCCACAAGAATGTGCTCAACATATATTGCCTCATGTTTAGGATTCAATATGTGGAAGTGTGAATGTGAACCTCATTTTCAGAAGTAGCTAAACGACAGGGCCGATATAGTTCTTCAAGTTGTAAAGCCCACAAAAGGGAAGAAAAGGCTACAGCCTCGAGCCCAACCTTTGCACTCAACCCACCTATGAAATTTTATGGTCTTCAGGCAAAGATTTAATACTAGTTCTCTAATACTATGGATTTGCCCCTTTTTGAAATAAGGAAAATTAAGTACACCCCATGAGATTTTGCGATATTATAGATCACAAACCCCACCGGCCCACCCCCACCCCCCCTTCTTTCAATCTGTCAATTAATTTTAACAGAGTTTCTACCGTTTAAAAAAAATCAAAAAACCAAAAAATTGTAAAAAAAACCCTAAAATACCCTATTTACATCAGGCGGGAATTAGCATATAGGCAATGAAAAGTCACAATCCATTTTATTCACACTCTCTCTCATAAATTTTCTCTGTCTAAAAATCCTTATATCCAAAAACTCTCTAAAAAGCAACGCAAGGAAGATCGACGGAGAAAAATCTGTACATTATTTCAAAGAAAAAGTGAAGGATAATCATGTTATGTGTTGTTTTTTGACTTGGGATTTATTTGTTAAGCATGTCAAATGAACCAGTATAATTAGTAATGTTTTTCTAAGTCAGGATTTTTTCGTAATGCAACATGTATTTCAATTTTGGGTTAATTATACGGACCACCCCCTGTCCTTTGGATCTTTGGGCGGATTGCCCCCTATCATTTGATTTTGGGCGATTTACCCGTAACCTTTGGAAAATATCACACTTAGCCAGTTAGCCCCTTTGAACACACTTTGATCATCGATTTATCTTCATTCACGGCAACCCAAGTTTCAGGACCACCACCATCGTGTTTGTCTCTCCAAGGGGAACAAAATCTATATCCCGCTCAACTCTATTAGCCGTTAAAAGCTTCATTCGTCGCGCCTCATATTTGGCCAATGATTTCTACTTCGTCAGTTGTCGAATTTTGATTTCGAGACCATTGTTGTGTTCCTTGCATCGAGAGCTTCAATTTGATATATAATTCGACACATTTGAAATCAAATTTGTAAAGATTTGCTTTGTTGAAATTTTTTCAAAGGGGTTAAGTATGATATTTCTCAAAGGTTAGGGGGCAAATCGCCCAAAATCAAAGGATATGGAGCAATCCGCCCAAAGGCCCAAAGGACAGGGGGTCCGTATAATTAACCCTTCAGTTTTTCTTTTTTGACAAATATTTACTCATGTTGTGTTCTAGCTAAAGATGATGAGCACAACGGTGAAGGATCTTATTCTTCATTTCAAGGAAAAAAACGCTCATGCTACAAAATTGTGATGGAAATGTATATATGCTCGATGAGTTCTATACAGACACATGTACAATCTTGGTTGTCGATGACAAAAACAACGAAAATAAAGACTATCAACTTAGTTGGGAAGTTGACTATCTCAAGAGAAAGGATTGGCAAGGGGTGTACGATAATAGGACTCTAAAACTTATGTTCAAGTGCGCAGACGTCAAGGAGATCCATATTTATGGAGATTATCAACATATTGCCTAGAATGTCATCACAACCACTGTTACTCCTTTATAATGCTGCCCATAACGGAGATGTTGAAAAAGTAGAGAGTTAGGGAAAAAAATGAAGTGTCTCAAGATTTGGGGCAAGGTAACTGGGATGACATCCCATGGGATGAACTTTATAATGATGGACCTCACCACAAGCAATCTCAACTAGGAGACGAAATGGTTGAGGAGTGTGTGACTCGATTGGTTGCTGATGAGGGTGCGAACAGGCTGCAGGGGGTACTTGTAATACTACTGAAACTTAAGGTGGTGATTGTAATACTCACTACAACAAAATGTAAATAATAGGACACTTAATTTGAGATACTTATTTATTAATGTCCCAAAAGTGTGATATTAGGATATTTAATTAATTATGTCCTAATAATTATATTAATGGAAATAGTTATCATCAAAACCACTCAATTAATAATGGGAATTGAAGAATCCAACCTCTCACCACTTCTCTTTCTCCAACTCCTCACAACTTCTTCCTGTTTTATTATTTTTATTCTACGCTTATTCTCTCTTATTCACAATTTACTCTTCTCACTCTCCTCTTTTCTCTTATTGACAATTTACTCTTCTCACTCTCCTCTTTTCTAAACCGATTGGTAGAATAATTTTCTCGTAAACAAGCAAATTATTCAATTATTCGTGACAAGGTAATATCTTTGTTTAACAGTGCATAACAAATTATATTCAAGAAGTTATATTCAATTTATTTGTTATCCAAAATAACATTCTACCAATCGGTTTAGAAAAGAGATATTAACATTGCGAATAAATTGAATAATATATATATTGATATTCTATCAATGAATTTAGTTTATAAGTATCTTCATTTCTTATGTACTGGTACTTTTTTTTATTAAATACCAGAAATTATTTGAAGTACCAGTCCACCCCTCAATGGTGTCGTGTCTTTTTCTAAAAGGGATGCTTCTTCTGATGAAAACTACATCTACGAGCACAAGGACAAGAGTGATGACGGGTTATCCGACTATGCTTCAGATGACCATTGTCATAACCTTCGTAGTGATGAATTTGACTTTAGTGATGACCTAAGATTGGGAGGGGATAATGTGGGACTGGACTTCATACCAGAGGACCCAAGTGTAGCATTTGATTTCAAAAAAGGCATGGTATTTGCTGATATTTATGCCTTTAGGAAGCACATGACTAAGTATGTTATTAAGAAAAGGTTTGAGATTATCAAGCATAAAAACGATAAACTTAAGTTCCAAGCACATTGTAGCGCAGTTGGATGCCCTAAGAGGATCCATGCTTCTAAAGTGGCAAATGGAAGTTTGGAGGTGAAGGTGTGTGAGCCAAAACACATATGTGTCACGGTGCAAGGCATGAGAGAGGCCTTTACCAAGTGGATGGCCAAGAAACTAGTGGATGCCCTTTGCAAAGATCCATGATTAGGCACTGATAGCTTGGGTCTTATGATGGAGGAATTTGGTGTTCATGCTTCGTATATGTAGCTTTATAGGGCTCGATAATTGGCCCTTACAAAGATTGAAAGAAACCACAAAGATTCATTTGTCAAACTTCTAAAATATGGATCTATGGTAGTGAGAAGAAATTTAGGGAACATAGTTAGATTTCAATTCCGAAGAAGCCCAAATGAAGAACTTAATGAGAACGAAGTACGGGATTGCCTTGTGTTGCAACTTTCAAAAGGATGTTTCTAGGCTTCAAATCTCTAGTTGTTGGATTTTTAAGTGATAAGTGTTATGTGAAGTGTGTTTTTTGTTCTATAAATTTATCCGTAGTGGGAGATTTGTGACATAATTATAATGCGTAATTTTCTTATGTAATTTATAGGGTGCATGTTTTTCTTAGCCTTTGATAGATGTCATCTCAAAAGTCCTTTTGGAGGAGTATTTTTACCAGCTATTCGACTTGATGGTAATGAGGAAATATACCCAGTAGCTTTTGTTGTGGTTGAGGTAGAGAGAAAATTCTTTCATTACTTGAAGCAGTTGTTCGGAGGATTCAACACAGATAAAATGTGAATGTTTATGCAGATAGACAAAAGGTAATTTTTAAGTGGTGTTTTCTATAATATAACTGAATTGAGAATGTTAAATATGTTCTTGATTTATGAATTGACAGATAGAGAAATAGACTTCTTCTCGAATTGAGAATGTGATATCTGTTCTTGGTTTTTTTTTTCTTAGTTTTTTGAATTGACAGTACACTTCTTGAAATCTTGAATTGACAAGCAGAGTTTCTAAATAATACTCTTTCTTGTTTTGATGAAAATAAAGATGTCAAATGTGTTGGGCTTTGTGACACCCCGGCTTTTCACATCTACAGGTTTGTACCACATGTGAGTTTATTTATTGTTTTGCATTTGTTTCATATTTAATTGTTACATTTCATTCATAATAATCTACTTATTTGCAATATTTGAATAATTTGAACTATTTGATTATTTGAATTTTCCATTTAATCGCGTAATTTGAATTTTCGTGTTTTGATTTCTCGAGCATGCCTTATATGAATTATATGTCTTTTGGACTCTTTTTCATGTTTTAAACTTTTCTTGGGCTTTAGTGTAATTAGTTTTGGACTCAATCGTGCGCTTTTTTAAATGTTTAGGGGTCATTTGGTAATTATGACCTTCTTGAGTCCTTAGGCCGTATCTTGAGCTAGGAAACTCGGAATCGAGTTTCGACACCTTTGTTGCATTCCATTAGGTAAATGTGATTCAATGAGATTAACCACGTATTTTTCTTACCTCATTTTGACCTCCATATCGAATCGTATACCCTCACGTACAAAATACACTCTTGTGGGACCCATAGCCTTACCATTTGCAAGACTTTTTCCCCTTTTCTACCCAACTTTCAGATTCTCTCTCCCTCCCATTCCATTTGACACGCACAAACAAGGAAGAAAGAAGGAAAGAAGAAGCCTAGTCCAAACCTCCATTGTTGCTCCCAAGCCCCAAGCTCAAGACCCTTTTTTCTTGCATTTCTTTGCTAGGTAAGCACATTTTTGTGATCCTAGCATTCATGTGCCTTCATTTATGCACTCATATCATGAATTGTATGTTGGGATTATTGGGATTAGATTAGGGCTTGATTGTAGGGTTTTAGGACATATGATGATATGATGCATTTCCATGACTTTTGTTGCATTTATGTGCATATATAGGTGTAGTGAATGCATTTCTTTTGGTTAATTTTGGAAGTTATGGCTAGGTGGTTGTGAGGAAACCTTGATGCATTTATGATAGATGTGGGTTTTGGGGTTATGCATGACTTCTTGTTTTATGGCCTTCTTTGGTGTTTATATGTATACATATGTAGGTTTTGTGCATGGACTTTGAGTTTTGACTTGGATTTATAGATGATCACTTGGATCCCTTCCCCTTAGATTTGGTATTTGCATGCTATTACGTGTTGGTTAAGGGTATGGAGTGCTTTAGTGCATATTTGTTGGGTTCTGAATGCAATTTGGGCTATTTTGAATCCAACCTTGCCGGTTGGGGCCATATGTGTTTATTTGCGTGATTCTTTGGATATGTGCATATGAAATTTGATCCTTCGAATGCCTTTGGATGTCTTCTATGCTCTTGACTGAGTTTTGGAATGCTTATTTATGAATTTGGGTTGATTTGGAGTGCTTAAACTTGAAGCTTGTTGGATTTGCATGGTTTTGGCTTTATTACAGCATTTCATTTCGGCAGAACAGGGGCCACACGACCGTGCGGAATTTGTTCTTTGAACCCGTACGGCAGCGCGCGAAGTTCAAACTTGGAAAAATATTTTGAAAAATGGCCGCGCGGATTTTGAACTGGGACCGTGCGCTGCCGCGCGGAAAGTTCGAATATTTGGGGAAATTAATACCGCATAGTCGCGCGGTATTTGAACTAAAACCGCGCGTGGCCACGCGGCATTGATACCCTTTCATGCATATTTTATTTCGTTTTCTTTCACATTTCGTTCAATTCCCTCGTTTATTTTATGACTTGTTTACTTTTCTAACATGATTATTTAAGTGTTAATTTATATGAATTTGAATTTGATATGATTTTGAATACGAATTTCCGAGTATGATTTAATATGCATTTATGATTCGATTATGCATTCCATCGCACTCTATTGCATTCGTAAGCATTGCCGAGCGTCTATTTGGTTCATATTTGAGTCTAAGTCTCAGGTTGTGTCTCTTTGTTTCAGCTTCTCCTTTGGAAGTCAAAGAACCCGAGGTTTAGGTGTCCTTTGCTCACTCCGATCTTTCTCTACGCTCTCTTTTGCTCCAAGTGAGGGTTAGGTTTGTATAGTTAAAAACCTATGGCCTTTATGTGAATTGATTTCGAATCCGGCATGTGGTATATTGCTATTATGTATAAATACGAGTGTTGGATTATAATATGAGTTTGATTTGTGATTCACCCTTTGGGATTTTATGAGAATGGTATAAGTATGAGCATATGTAAGCTTGATTTGAATCCAAGTACGTTTCCTTATGAATCTAGCGAGTATGCCCTGAAAGATGGGACTCTGGTATGATTTTATGAATTTTGGACCCTCTAAGTGTGGGTAAGGGAGACCTGGGACAACCATCGGGGTTGCCGGTTATGACCCCTATGCCATTCTATTTGAGACATACATGCGATTGTAAGGCGTATGATCTTGAGCCCTCGGTGAATAACCGGGAAAGGCACTACGTGGCCTGGCTACCCCGTGTGTATATGAATCCCTATGGGTGAAATTGGTTCGCTACCCGATCACCAAGAAGTTGTGAAGGATTGAGTTATGAATTTATGCGTTTATGAATCTATGGAGTTGAAGGCTACTCGTTCTCGCCGGGCTTTATGTTTCTTTGTTATGGTAATCATTTAACGAGTTGGGATTTTATGTAACTATATGTATTTTTTTTTTTAAATGGCTTTGGTTTGTAAAACCCAGACTCGGTTCATGATAGGCCTTCCTTTTGAATCTATGCTTTGCTCTTTATACGTATTTACGTGGTGTGTGTAGCCCCTTCACTCAGTCAAGTGGGTAGACTGACCCTCGTTTTCTTCACTCTTTAGTTGCAGGTTTCTCGAGCTAGGCGGAGAAGTCGTCTGTTGAGTCTTACTTCCGAGTTTAGGTCGAGTCTGCATCATTTGTATTTACTTTTGCTACACTTGTGTCTTTTGGGCTTATATTATGAATCGAATTATGTATCATGTATATCTTGAATACTTGTATTATTTTTGGGCTTGAAGCCAATGTTTGTATATGTTAGCTCCGTTTGATTGATCTTGTGTTGCTTCCGCGTATTTGAATTATTTGTTTTGCGCACTCTGTTCAGGGTTAGCCCCACTTAGCCTAGTGTGTGTGTGTGTCTGGGTCTCCGTTCGCTTAGACTTTGGCTCATGTACGGACATCCATTTCATACGTGGGTTTGGGTCTAGGTGCGCGGGATGTGGATGGTCCACGCTCGAGTGTCACATGTTATTTGTAATTTTTTTGGGTGCTTTTAACAACTTTATTTAAACAGCATCAATGGTATTTTTCATTATTGCTCAATTATGCTGTACTTTTTCATAATTGAATTTAATCGCATTTGTTATTATTCCTGATGGGATTCCATTCCTGAAAACACATGACCCAGCTCACCGAACTAGATATGCGATGACGTGCTAGTGAGCTCGCGTATGGACGAATTCTTAAGTAGTCCAAGAGAGGAAAGATTTTGCTAACATTATCTGGACTCTAGGAACATATTCCCACTAGGATTCGAAAGTGTTAAAGAGACAAATTGATAAAGAATCAAGAGTTAAAATCGAATTAGGAGACGAGGAGATGTTAAAATTCTTTTCTAACCGTCTATAAGAAATAGGTTTTTATATAGACAAATCACAGATTAGTGATTAGCTTAGTCAAATATCACTAAATTAGTGATTAGCTTAGTCGTAATATTTGACTACGTATTTTGTTTAGAGTTTTCTTTTTTCTTTTTTTTATTTAATTTATTTATAATTGATCCTTAATTTTCTAAAAATGATATTTTTGTCACTCAATTCTTTTACAATTATTTTTGTTACCCATTATAGATTAGATAAATAGTTTTAACCATTACTAATTAGATATACTAAAATGCAACACAAACTACATAATCCACAAAGAATTTTATAATATAAAGTTATTTTATAATATAAAATTTAGTGTTGAAGCTGATGTAATTCCTGTTCACACAACAGGTTGACTTTTCTTAATAACTTTTACAGTGTTTAGAGAGAAAAAGAAAAGAGGAACAATAACGAGAAGCAAGAGAAACACAAAAGATTATGATGGAATATACATGTATGTTAGTGTGAATTCTTGATTTAGTTTTGGATTTCATTGGATTCTTTAGTGATTATATTTTTCTTTTACTCGTTTGATAACTTTTACTAGAATCTTAATCATAATAATTAGTTATATTTTTAAAATTTTAAATTTATTGAGATTTTTATGATAATACTAATAATTAGAATTCTATTTTATATAAATTGTTATTTACGAGAGAAGATAATTAATAATTTATGAGAAAAAAGAAAATAATTACTTGTTCTCACAACGTATGTGAGATAAGCAGAGTCCTAAAATCAAATTAGGAGATTAGGCGTAATTTGAACAATTTGTAAAAGAACTCAAAAGTAATTAAATAGCAATATAGCATAGCACATACACAACACAAGAGCAATATTAATTCCCAAAACTTATCTATAAAAAAATATGTATATAATACTACGAAGTTACCTTGTTGCTATATATATATAGTTCCTTTTGTAAAAGGAAACATGAGTTCCCTTTCCAAGTCGACTTCGGATTTACTTCTCCCCTA
>JBBMKE010000009.1:19556585-19572993 GCA_037834125.1 Lippia alba | reverse complement strand
CAAAGCCTGTGGCCAAGGAGCTGGCTCAGCAAGGAAGCCCTCCACCTTTGTCGTCTTCAATTAGTTCAAGACCAAGTGCGGGTCCTGAGATGGAACAATCTGTATCAGCTAGTGCTGCAACGCTATATGTGGGCCCCACTGTAGAGACTAACGAGGGCGAAGGCCACCATAATAAGCACAAAAAGGATCAAGCATGGAGACAACGGGGTGTGCATGGTGGGCCAACTCAAACGTCTGAGCCAACGAAGGATATTCAACAATCTAAGGAGTCTTTTCAATTAGCTAAAAATGACAAAGATCCAGCAAATGCTGAAACCAAATATCCTTTGGTGAAAGATCAGGGAGCATCTGGCAGAGGGAAAAAATATACCCCTAGGGGCCCTAGAGCCACAACTGGAAATAATAATCATGACCCGGAGAATTCTTTTAGTGGTGAAATCGATACAGACAGAAGTATTGTCCCAAAAGACAATCGAACATTCGTGGAGAAGCCATCACCTCATTGGCAACCCAAGCCTCAACAAGGAAACAGAACTGCTGGAAGTGAATCTTTGACCACAGAGGTCAACAGGCCTCCTAAGAGGGATCATCCACAGCATAAGCCACAAGCTGCACCCCGACACGATAAGGATGAGTCAGTTGTAGGCCATCATCATCAGGAGCCCAACAGAGAAAAGAAGTCCGCTCCTCCAAAAGCCTGTCCCTATTCCCCAAATCAAGATCTTCCGGCCGACTCCAGTGAATCAGCTCCTGCTTTTAACCCAAATGATCAGCTCGATCGCAATGCTCCATCGGGATCAAGAAGGAATGGAAGACAAAACAATCGTTATGTCAGAGGCCATGAATCTCGTGGAGATTGGTCGTCAGGTCATGATAACAGACCATATAATGCTCCTGCATTTCGGGATAATGATAATAATAACAGACAGAGGCAGAACATGCATTACGAGTACCAGCCTGTGGGCCCCAATAAGGGTAATAAACCTGAAAAGGTTGAGGAGACGGCAGATAGAGGCCAGGGTCAGTCCAGACGGGGAGGAAGCTCTTACAGGCGACAGAGTGGTAATGCCAATTGATTTATTGTCTTGATGATTAGGTACTGATATGATCTATATAAACTCCGGTTTGGCTAGGAAGGCAAAAGAAAAATAGTGTTATCTTTTTGAGTGGTGACGACACGTGGCATCGGGCGGGATTAGGGAGTCGAGTTAGGGCACACCGTTGAGGGATGTGTGTTTTGTTTAGATCAAGGAAGTGAATTATGGACGCGATAACCCATTTTACAATTGTAATTGATTCCACAACGATGTAACGGGGTTGCGATTTGTGACCTTAGCAATGTGGTGGTTTGTGTATTTGATAGTAGCGGTTAGATGTTCGCCGTGTATGGCAGGCTGAAGATCGGATTATGAAGTTAGTTTGTAGTTTAAGTTTCATATTTTTGTCAGAGCTTTTGGCATTTATTGTGCCTGGTCCTCTTTGTTATAGCTGAGGTTGGAATTTGTGGTTCTGTTTGATGCCCTGCTTTTTATTGTTTTGCGTCTTGCCGCAGCAAGTGCTATGAAAATGCATTTGCTAAGTGGTTTTTTGCTTGGAGTTGCTCCCTGTTGGCAGTTGGAATCGGAGTTGATAGTTCGGATGATCTTTTCGGTGCACAAAATACAGAACTTAGACATTTCGTGTAAATAAAGATAGGAGACCCGAGATTAAACCTTTGGTTTTAGTTGTGTACAATTTTCTGTTATTTGTGTAAACATTAAAGGTTTTTAAGGAGTTTCAACGATGCACACCATTTATTTTCACACATAAATAATGAGATCTCGAGGGTTTAAGTGCAAGTCCTTGTTTCTGCTGAAATCTTTTAAATAAAATAACCAAAACATGAGCGGACTTTAATTTGATGAAATAGGGTTTGTAAAGTTTATGTTTCTGATAGATGGGAAACATGAGTGTACCATGATCTCGAGGGTTTAAGTGTAATTCACACTTCTGGCGGCCCTGCTAGTTTAGCAATAGACTCAAATAAACAATAATGATAACAAATTAAATTTTTGAATCATATTTCAACAATTCACTACTCTATTAGATGCATAAGGGATAATAGACTGGTTCGCCTTGAGAAATCGCAAGCAAGAAGAGGCGGGAATTCCAATTAAGATGAAACACGATGGACTTTCTGAATTTTGGTTTCCAGCAAATGAGCGGATTCTTTTTTATTTTTTTATACAACCCCGAAGTGCGCATTTTCCAGTATTCAAATACATTAACAAGTCTCGGAACTTGGCAAATTGATGCAAGAGTCAATGAGGACATGAAATTGAATAAATTGCATAACAACTTGCTCATGAGTTGTACAGTACGTTCAACATTGGAAGAGTGTAAACTAATAAAACGATCTAACTGGATTACATTTCATGCCAAGGTTGACTTCATATATTTCTGCAACAATCCAACAAATTTTGGAGACGAAGATGTGAAAGGAGCCCTGTAAGCTACGCACCCCAAAAAACTGAAAAAGGTACCAATAGTGAATTTTTAATTTTCACGGTATTTTCCTCTTTGTATAAGTTCTGTGTTTGGTCTGAATTTCTTGCTTCCAATGCTTTAAACTCGCTGTTGAAATATGAGTGACTGAAATACTCTTGGCATACTTGTTCCTGCATATGATCTGAAGCCTATTTCGTTCTTTATTTCTGTATGAAGCCTAAATCAAAACTAGCTAGATCACACTTATCAGCATTGTCAAGACAAATAATTTAGATTCGAAATAATCTTAATTGACCTGTCTGTTGATATGTGTTTACTAGAATAACCGGCTATTCTCACAAGCCTGATCTTAAATGATTACATTGTCTGAAAACGTGAATCTTTACCACTGATTTGTGCATTAAAATACATCAATTCGTATTATAATTGACTTTTAGCCTGATCTATGATGTCATATTGCAAATTTTCTAGCAGTTTGGCTCCTTTGGAGTACTGATTGAACTTGGAGATGGCTTATGCTGCAGTGGTTTCTCTTAAGCGTACTCTGTCACGCTTTCTAGATTCTTCTGTAATTGAGACTGATGACGCCCCTTTGAAAATCATAAAATCCGCATATGAGGATCTTAAGTATTCCTTAAAAGCTCTTGTTGTAAGATTGGACAACAGCGAGAGGATGAACGTTTTGGCTGGAGAAATCACAAAGGCAGCATGGAAATTACAAGATACAATTGAATCACTTGTATCAAATCAGTTCTTTTCACAATCACAAATCCCTGGAGATGAGGAGGGTCGTTCCCTTAAACTCTCCGTACTCTTGGACGAGGAAGTCATGCAAGGGATTGCTTCCTTCGATGAAATATTAGAGAATCTAATGGAGAAGTATGGTGAAGAAGACCTCGAATCAAGCAACCAATTGTCTGAAGAGGCTCTTAATGTTTCAGTGAGAACTGATTATGGTACTATCAGCTCAAAGATGGTTGGCTTATCTGATCAGTATACTCAAATCAAAGAATCGGTGCTTCCCTCAGACTATAGTTTTAGTCTCACCGTTGTCCCACTTTTAGGGATGGCAGGCATCGGTAAGAGTACTATTGCGAAGAAGCTACTTGAAGATTCATCAGTTGTGGCTTATTTCAAGTATCGTATTTTTGTGACCTTAGGCCAAAAATATAAATTCAAACAAGTCATTCTATGTATTCTCAGTCAAATGGAGCACAACGTTGATGAAATCCAAATGCAAAGTGAAGAGGAATTAGCTGATTATTTGTACAAAAGTTTGCAAGGTCGAAGATACCTAATTGTGTTGGATGATGTGTGGAGTAGAATGTATTGGGAGTATGAGTTCAAGAAAATACTTCCAAATGATGAAAATGGTAGTCGAATCATGGTGACAACTAGGCTAGCACCCGTAGCTCGTGCATCCCTTTATGGAATAACCTCCATATATAAGGGACGAATACGGTTCCTGAGTAAAGAAGAAAGTTGGGAGCTTCTTCGTGAAAAGGTGTTTGGTGAAAACAACCCATGCCCTTATGAGCTTGAGAAAGCTGGGAAGAAGATTGCAGAGGTTTGTGAAGGTCTTCCTCTAACCATCGTCACAATCGCGCGCATCCTGTCAAAAGCTCCTTACAAGACGCCAGAGTATTGGAAGGAAGTAGCTGAGAAGAGAAATTCAGTTTTCACAGATGCGTATGATGAAATGTATGAGGTACTATATCCAAGCTATGCATACTTGTGTCAAGATTTACAAGGTTGCTTTCTCTATATGGGAGTTTTCCCATTAAGTTTTGGGATTCCCGCCTCGAAGCTCTATAGATTATGGCAGGCCGAGGATGTTGTTGACCGTGTTTTTCCAAGGATGCTTTCTTTATACGCATATTTAACGGATCTTGTAGACATGAATATCGTTTTGGTCCGCCAGAAGGCTTCTAAAGAACTTAGAATTAAAACTTGCTACCTCCATTCTGTCTTTCTGCATTTGTGCATCAAAGAAGCTGAGAAAATCAAGTTTTTTCATATCGTAAATGGCAATAGTTCTGAACAATGTACAGAAAGTGAACGACGGCTGTGCATCCAAAACAATGTTTTATTTGGCATCGATGAGGTGTCTGAATGGATGAAATCCATGCAAATGGTGCGATCAATCCTATGTATGGGTGAATACCACCGGTACCCAGTACAAATTTGTTTCTCTGATTGGAGGTTGCTCAAGGTAGTAGATGCTCTTACAATCCGTTTCTACGAATTCCCAATGGAAGTGCTACAATTGTTTCATTTAACGTACCTTTCCCTCACATGCAACAAAGATCTCCCAGCTTCTATATTTAAACTTGCGAACCTTGAGTACTTGATTGTCCATCGATATCTGAGCATCAAATCCTGTGGATCTCATTCCTATCTGCCTATGAATATATGGCTTATGAAAAACTTGAAGCATCTTGAGGTCATTGGAAGTGACCTACCAGAACCTGATCCTAGTTGTGGTGATCATGCTCTCTTACTAAAACTTTTAAGACTGTTAGGTGTAAGCACTCAGAGTTGTACCCAGGGTATTCTTTCAAGAATTCCAAATCTGGAGAAATTAGGATTTCAAATTGAATTTGGGCCTGATGATTGTCAACCATTTCGCTGCTTTGATCATCTTTTCCATCTGCAATACCTTAAATCACTCAAATGTGAAATTATGTATCCTGACCCCATGTCTTGTCGAGTTGTTCCCTTTCCTAACTCTGCTACAACTTTCCCTTCATGTCTTAGGAAGTTGAGTTTGAGTGGATTTGGATATCCCTGGGAGCACATGAGGATGATTGGTCAAATGCCGAATCTCCAAGCGCTCAAATTACGCAACTATGCATTTAGAGGGCCAACATGGAAAATAAATGAAGGGGAGTTCAAGGGACTTGAATATCTGCTTATTGAAGATACTGATTTGGAGTACTTGATAGCCGATGGTGATGAATGCTTCCCATGGATGAATCAGCTAATCATTAGGCACTGCTACAAATTAAAGGATATACCTTCCGAAATTTCAAAATTTGCATGTGGTGGAACGATTGAGCTAGTTGACTGGCCTTCGGCAATGGCTTTTGTGAAGAAATTACAACTGGGACCGAAGGAGAGAAGCTTTACAATTTGGATACATTCTTCATGGGATGAAACAAGTTCCAAGGTACTCATCAACGAATGACAAGTCTCCTCATCAACAAGGTACGCCAAATTCAGTTTTAGTTTGGTAATGCAAATATACATGCATGAGATGCATTTAGATTAGATAACAAAAACATGTGCAAGAAACTGAAAAGTGATCTTGAAATACAGCAGCACACAACCGCTGAAAACCAATCAATTCACTAATTTAAAGATGATATATATAACTTATATCTCTTGTAGATTGATGCACTTTAACTCCTTTTGCTAATTATTAGAGGTTCTTTGAAGTTTGAAGTGAACTGAGTGATCTCCATGTCCCAACATGATTTCGATTATACCCCGTCCGTGCATATTGCACGTAACTTCCAAGACTCCAAGTATTCCAGCAAACTAAAGGTGGCAACTCTGAAGATTGAATTAAATCCACCAAAAAACTCAGAAACATAATGTGTCATTTTGTGTTCTTCTTGCTCTTTGTATCTTGAGTTTGTGTGCGGACATAGAGATTTCTTTTTGCTCTTTGTATCTTGATTGATATTTGTAGAGTCGCAGATATTCTTACAATTGTATACTTAGAGGTTTTTGGTTGTGTTTGGTTTATGAGATAGGATCATACTCATTGCCCCGTCTACAATATGTCTATATTGATTCTTGTTAATTGTTGGTTTAGAACTATCTAATAAATATTTTCAGTATTATCGCGATGTCACGTGATCTCACGGTTATAGCCTAATAAATAATGTTTCAACTTTCAAGTACACAACGATAAAGTAAGAAAAGAAAAGAAGTAATATTTGTTTAACATCTGATTTTATTTCAGGGCAACATTACATTTAGCTATTTTTGAACTTAAACGAAATTACAAATTAATATTTTATGTTTTGAGATAATTGCCTAGTTTCTTATAGTTTGCAATAAAACATGAAAAGAATTCTAAAATACATATGTGATTTTACTATACTTTTAAGTTTTAGTAAGTTATTATATCCAATAAACAACTCTGCTACCACTTTAATTTTTTTTTACCACCGATGGAATACTATCAACCTCTTTGACAAGTCGAACTTACCTCTTTGACAAGTCTAACTTTTGAATTCGTTCGTAAAATCATGTCTGACATAAAAAACAAATTAAAAACATATATATATATATATAACAAAAGCCAACCGGGGGTTGGTCAAGTGGTTGAGGGTTCTTTCCTGAAGGCAAAGACTCAGGTTCGAATCCCTGTGACCACTTGGGGTGTGTGCGTAAAAAAAAAATATATTTCATTACCATTGATATCAAATCATCCATATTTCTCAAGAGTATATTTTTTTATACCATTGATAAAAACACATATATGAGCAGCACTGCTGAAATCGTATGTGGACAAATCATCGACGTAGCAAAGAAACCAACATATATGTCACACTCAAACTGCTATGCAGGAACAATAAGCACATTAAAATACAAAGAGGATGTACATCCATATAAAATCATCAATTTCATTACCATCAGTCCTTCCAACGGATTCTTTTAGTTTTTTCTCAATATTTACTTGAGAGATGTTGTGAGCCTTTTCGTCAAAATACTAGCTCAAGGTATTTATTTAAATTTGTTTGTCAATATTATAGGATGACAAGCGTGCCATAGGTCAGTCACAATGCTAAATTCTTCCGGACAAAATAAAATATCTTATCCTCCGAATTTAAGTTATGGTAGTTGTAGTACTCTAATAAGAAACCAACTCTGTTATTACTTCCCAAAACAGTGCTCCCAAGAAACAACCAAATGGAGATTTTTGGACAGCTTCGGAGCTTCCAATTGAGTTGGAGACATTCTGCTAAAAGTTTTGGAAATAATCTCGTTGAATTTCTCCATCGAGTATCAATGAAAAATGAAAAATATATGCTTCTTCGGAGTTCACAAGCTCAACATCATGAGGCTACTTATCTTTGAAACCCTTTTCTTTTCCCTACTTGTTTGAGTAGGGGAAGGAACAATTTTTGAATGAACCGTCGACATTGAACGAATCATCTATCAAGAAAATATCAATTCAATGTCCAACTAAATCACCGTAACTTCAGTGAATGTGTCAAATGCAAGGGAAAAAAATAAAAAATTAAAGAAAAGACAATATCCTAGTTTGTAGAGTTAGAGCAATCGATTACCGAACAGATTATGGAGTCGAATGGAAACAATGAAAATTTCAGACAAGTTATTGAAAAAAAAATAGCGCACCTTTCTATTAGAACGTGTTATGAAAACAAACAAAATGAAGGAATAAGGTATGAGACGGGGGAGTTAGAAGCAATTGGTGGAAGTCGGTCATTGGATATGGGTTCGAGGAAATGTCTCCTACTTATATTTCTTCTTCTACAACGAGATCGAATTTTTTCTGCGGTGATTGGCGATCGTCGGAGATTTCAAAAAAACAACAGAAAAGAAATATGAAGTGATATTTTTTAATTGATTATGATGTCTTTACACGCTTGAGGGTGTTAGGAAAAATAAGATGTAAATTAAATATATAAGATTGTCATTTTTCATTGAGAAGTTTAGAAAAAGTTTTCAATAATAATAATTACTAATTTAGGATAATTTAAATAAGAGGAAATTGTTAATTTAGTCCCGTAATGTATTCACTTTTCGATTTTGGTCCCAACCATTACCATTTTCGCAATTTTAGTCCCGCATTGTCTCAATTTTAGTCAATGTTGTCCCGCCCAATTTCCGTCAATTGTTAACGGCAAAAAGCACGTGAAAGTCACGTGCACGTTAGTGTATGACTTATACACGAAATGTTACCCCCAATTTCACCTAATCCCTAGTCTCAGCCCTAATTTTGCAATTTTACCATCTTTCAACTTCACCCAAATTTCACCGTTGCACGAGTTCATCCGCCGGCTGGAATGCAAGGAAGATTCTTCAAAGTTTGAGTTCATTTTTGGAAGAGGAGATGGCATTGCGAGACCCAGCAACGAATTTCGATCCAGTTCCTTATTAACGTAAGAACTCTGATCTTTGCTTTGTTTTTCACCATGGGTAAAGGGTTAATGGAATATTCTATCATGTATGTTGGGTAAAGTGCGGTTCTTTCATGTGGTGTTTGTCTTGTTGCTTGTACTATTGAAGATATGGTCCCTATGGCTTTAAATTCTTTGTTTTTTTAATGGAAATTGGTATTCCAAAACCCTAACATAAGTTGTTGGTGTTTGCAGAACCACTAGAACCCGCCGTCACACTTGTTATCCACCATGGAGGATATTTCAGCAAAGGAAGTAATGGTGCTGAATATTATGGGGGAAAGGTCAGTAAATTCGACTATGTGTACCTAAATAAGATTGGGTTTGATTATTATTATTATTTTTTTGGGTAAAGGTAAATTTTTTTATAAAACATCAACTATACAAAATACAGGTACAAAAGAGGGATGTGCTCCCGAGTGAAGAGCCTGAGAGAAATTGCTAAACTAGCTAAAAGACAAAGTTGTTGGTGCTAGTCTATGCTAAATCATCATAAATATGCTCTAAGCAAAATAACCCCAAAGAAGCGTAAAAAAACCAATGTTGGTGATGATGGGTTGCTGCGTGATCTTCAAAAACTTCCCAGATAGCAAATGACTCAGCTTTGAATAGAAAGGGCTACTAATGTGAATGTGTTGGGCTGCTGCGTGTTTTCCAAAAAGTGGGCCTAAAAGATTAAATGGCCCAGTTTTAAAGAAAAAGGGTTGCTCCAGTATTCAGAGCAGCTCCAGTTTGCCGCAGTTAATGGGATGGACAAATTGAAAAAGGCAAGGGAAAAAGAGCTAAAAAAAAGAGGGTAAGTTGTTGGGCTAAGAAAAAGGTACTCGGCCGAAATTAAGAAAATAGGCAAAAGAGAAGTAGTGGATTAAAATTGAAGGCCCCAAGATGGTTTAAATTGAAATGGGCTAGCGGGAGAGAAGGTCCAAAAAGTGTCCAAAAGGGAAAATGGATAAATTAAGATGAAGGTAAGGACTTAAAGGCCCAAAAAAATGACTAAGGGTTGATGGAACAAAACAAATTTGTTGTTGCAAAGGTGATAAGCTTCAGTTGTGATAAGTGCAATCTGCCTATGGGTATAAGCACACACGTCCCAAAAATAAATGCTTGTTGGAGGTCCAAAAATTCCCTTACTCCAGAAGCAAAACGCAGTGTCCAAACCTGAAAAGCAATTCCAAAATGAGGAAAAAACTCCCAGCAAATATAAGTGCCTCATGGTGTGCATAGTGATGGGGTGGGAAAATCCAATAAAAACCAAGAAAGTGCCCCGTGGTGTGCCAAGTGTTGGGGTGGGAAAATCAAATAAAAATCCTATCTATTACAGAGTTACAAAGTGCAAGAGGAGAAAGCTTCCAAGAACAAGAAAGTAAAATAAAGGCCCTAGCAAGTGCCTGTGCAAAAACTAAGAGCGACTAGCAGCTAAGATAATGCAAAATAAAATCAATGGGATAAAAACTAAATAGAAGAGTGAACATGAGACGCTTAATTCGCGCAATGATATCCTTTTCTCTAACGATGGCTTGGTCGAGTACTAGTTTGTTTCTTCCCTCCCAAATTGCGTAAATGGTGCTGCAAAGTGCAATCCTCGAGATCTTTGACTTCGGTCTCGCACCACCGTATTTGTACGAGCTGCAGTTGAAAGAGTTTTCATAGCGAAGGGGATACGACACCATAATCTAATTTCTTGCCAGATTCGAGAGGTGAAAGAGCAGTAAAAAACAAATGCTTTGAAGATTCATCTTGATTTTTGCATAACGGGCAGGTTGTCGGGATGTTGAGGTAGAACAAGTTATCCAATGTTGGCAATCGTTCCCGAAAAGCCAACCATGAAATGAAACTAAGCTTGGGGGGTATATATGACTTCCAAATCATTGTCATCCAAGGTGCGTTGTTACCCGTTTATTTCAAAAGATCATAAATTCTACTTGAAATGAGATTGTTATTGTCCAAGCAATTATTCAGCCCGTGAACAACAACTTCAAAGGAACCAAAGAGCTGAATAAATTTGTCTTTAATTGTAGCAAATTTTTTGAGCAGTGGTGAGTCCCTCGTCTTTGGATTCCATTCCCAAATCGATTCCTTTTGTAAAAAGTTGGAGTGCATCCATTGAACCCAAAAGGTTTCTTTCTTTCGATGAAAGTCCCAAATATTACCAGCTAAAAGAGCAAGGTTCCATGTGCTTGCATCTTTAATACCGAGGCCCCCTTCGTACGTGGGTTTGCAAATATCTTTCCAAGCAACTTTGGCTTTGCGACCACCCCAAAGAAAATTACAGCAAAGTGAATTAATTTTCTCAATGATCGTTTGGGGGATTGGGAACGCTTGAAGCCAAAAGGATTCGACTCCTTGCACAACTGATTTAACTAACTCCACTTTTCCTGCATAAGAAAGGCTTTTAGTTTTCCAAGCAATAAGATAGTTTTCAATTGAAGAGAGGAAGGGCTGAGCCCAATTTGAAAGGTGCAACTCGCAAAATGTCATCCTTTTCTGAGGTGTTTATTCCAGCCAAATATATGGAGGATTTTTTTGGATTAACAATTAATCCCGAAACTAGCTGAAAATTTGTAATTACCTTCATTAAAACTTCAACAGAAATTCGGTCTCCCCTGCAAAATAGCATCAATTCATCAGCAAAGGCTACGTGTGTAATGCTTAAATTGTGACATTTTGCATGGACGTTAAAATCAGTGTTGTGTGTTCTCAAGTGTAAAAGTCTCGAAAAGTATTCAATGCAAAGGAGAAAAAGATAGGGAGAAAGAGGGTCCCCCTGTCTAATTCCACGCTTTCCGTCGAATTTTCCATGAAGATCGCCATGAAGATTGATAGAGAACGAGGTTGTGGTTACACATTGCATAATCCAATGCCTAAAACTAGAGGGGAAACCCAAGGATGATAACATATCTTCAAGAAAATTCCAAGAGATCATATCAAAAGCCTTCGTTAAGTCTAGTTGCATCATAATTCTTGGCGTGCTCCTCTTGATATTGTAACCTCTAAGAAGCTCTTGAGCGAGGAATACATTATCACACAATTTTCTGCCTGGAACGAACGCTGCTTGTGCTAGGTTGATCAAGGCTGTCAAAAAAGGCTTGAGACGTTCTGCTAGAATTTTGCTTATAACTTTATAAGTGGCGTTTAAGCATGCTATGGGCCTGAAGTCTTTCACATTGCAGGCACCCGGTTTCTTTGGGATAAGAGTTAAGGCTGTGTGATTAATTTGCTTGAGCTGACAATTATTAACAAAGAATTCCTTAACTGCTGCTGCGAAGTCTTGGCTAATGATATCCCATGATTTCTTAAAGAATTGCGAGCTGAAGCCGGACCCCGGTGCTTTATCATCACCGATTGATAAGAGTGCTTTTTTAATTTCATTATCAGTGATCGGAGAGATGATTTCTTGAGCTTGAAGGTCTGAGAGGCAAGGTCCTTGAAGTATTACGGTTGGGTCAAGAGGAACCGAGAAGGATGGTTCTCCAAATAATTGTTGAAAGAATTCAGTAAAACAGACTCCAACTTCGTGGATAGAGGATGTTTTTGTTCCATCCGGTTTCAAGACATGTGTGATAACGGCTCGAGCTTGATTTTTCTTGATAATCGAGTGAAAATAAGAGGTGGATTGATCAGCTGCTATGATGTGATTTGCCCTAGCTTTTTGTTGAAGAAAAGATCTCTCTGCTTCTTGGAGGTAAAGGCATTTTTTTCTTGAGATATTGACTTGATCCAATAAAGATTGATCTTGAGGGTTGTTTTGAAGCTTGGCACAACATTCTTGAAACTCTTTTGTTGCTGACTCTACACGTGAGGAGATATGGATGAAATTTTGAAAGTTTAATTTCTTGAGGGGTCCTTTAAGGGCCTGGAGTCTTTTACAAAGAACGAATTGAAATCTGCCATAATTATGAGAATTCCAATGAGCCTGGACTGTGCTTAAGAAATCTGGATGTTTAGCCCACATGTCAAAGAATTTAAAGGATTTGGACCCTGAGCTCACAAAATTATAACACTTGATTACAACCGGAGAGTGATCAGACTCGGCCACCCTTGGTAGAAAATTTGCGTGGCAAGATAGATTATCCACCGCCTATTGCTGATTAATCATGACCCTATCCAATTTAGCAAAAAGATTGCTTCTGTTCCATGTATAATCTTCCCCTGAAGAAGGAGCATCAATAAAGCCAAATGCAAGTCTGAAATACAAAAGGTCTTTCGTAGCGTAAGCAGTTGGAGTTTTGCCAATTCTTTCGCTAGCATTACAGACACAGTTTAAATCTCCAACAACTATCCATGGGGAAGAAGAGGGAATACTCAGATTGGCTAGTCGCTCCCAGAGTTCACGTCTCTCCACAACAGTTAAAGCCCATACACAAAAGAAATATGGAAATTAATTTGAGAAAACCGACATAGAAGAGTTGCATGAATAAATTGATCAGCAACATGATGGATATCACAAGCAACATATGAGTTGTTCCAACAAACAACTAATCTACCATTTTCGATTAAATGAAAATTATGAACATAGCTCCAATTAGGAAGGTGAGTTTTCATAAAGAAATCCAACGCTTCACAAGATAACTTGGTTTCAATTAAACAACTTACGCTGCACTTGTTTTGTCGGATCAGTTTTGCCACCGTTTTTTTATCAGAGGTACGGTTCAGCCCCCTAATGTTCCAAGAGAGAATATTCATTTAACAACCGAGGAGGTACCGGCGCCTCCGACGCTTGGAGAATTTGCTGCCTTATCACGTTCAACAACTTTCCTTTTCTCCATAATTTGGGGCTCAAGGAGCAGGCTCTCTTCATCATCCGAATCATTACAGATATCAAACGACCAAGAGCGGTGGGCAGAGGTTCTTCCGGTTGGGCATTGCGCATAGCTTCATAATGGGGAGTTGGGAAAGAAGTCTGTGCATCATTGCTATATACGGGTACTATCTGGGGTGGAATAGAAGGCTGAATAAGCTGAGGTATAGTAGGCTTCTTGGAAATCGGGGCTGACTCAAGAGGGACTGACTTGACGCTTGTGTTAGACTCTTCCTGGACTGTCGGAACGGCTGTGTTAGGCTGTGGTGGGGCAGAAATGGCGCAAGACTCAGCCATTTTCAGGCCAGGCAGAGCTCCTATTTTGGCCGCTTGTGGGGCTGCCTGTGCAACCGGTTTCTTCGAGGGAGGAGCTGATTTTTTAGGGACACGACGAGTCATGATAGGGTTGATCGAACCGTCCTTGTCCTTGAAGCATTGCCACGCGTTGTGCCCATATTTCTCACAGAAACAACAGTAGCAAGGATAAGATTCATAGACCATATGAAGAATAGCTATTTTCCCACAAGGCAGAGTAATTTTAATATCATGCAAAGGAGTGGCTGCTGCATCAATTAGAACCCAAAATCTGGCATAGCAATACCTATCGCTTATTGCCGTGAGCTCATCATGCTCAAAGGATTTCCAAGGAGTGTTACAATCATAGAGAAAGCCTCCTTATGCCATAGTTGAGGCGGTATATCATACACTTTAATCCATACCGGCACTTTGAAGGCTTCTTTCTTCACAAAGGCAAAGTCCAAGTCAGGTTTGTTGAGGAGCAAAGAGACATTACCGATAGAATAGGGCCCTCCATTGAGAATCTTGCACAAGTCTTTCTCGGTTTTGAATTTGAAGATTATCCATCCCTTAGTGTGTGGAATGATCTTTACTGAAAAGCCCCAGGTCTTAGCAAGAGTTTCGATTTGTTGTAGCCCTGGGAATCTTCCCGTGAAAATCCAACCAAATAAAATCCCCAGGTTTGCTCGATAGGTTTGAGATGGTGAGGTTGAAAAACAAGAGTATCACATTTTGTTACAATTTTCTTTAAGGCGAAATTGTTTCTAAGTTTTTGGAAGAGGCTAGAATAACTTTTCTTTGGATTAGGTGCAGTTGAATCAATCTGCAGTTCATTGTTACCACCGAATTCCTTGGAATTAGGTAGGGTTTGGTGAATGACTTCTTTGCCCTTAGCATTAATTAATTCACAGGTGGAGAGTTGCTTTTCAGAACCAACGTCTCTCAAGTCGCATCTAAGGCTGCTAATTTCTCCCAAATTCAAATTTGGCCTCTCCACATTTAATGCTTTGTCCTTGTTGACAGCTAAGTTGGAAGGCTCAACACCCAAAGTTGGACTTTTTGAAATATGACCGTTTTGAGAGTTACAAGCTGGAGCGTCCACCTCAGCCGCCACGAGAGTGGTTTTAGCCCCGTCAACTGATGAGTCAGCAGCTATCTCGTAATTCCCTACCTTGTCAGCAGCCACCTCATCATTACAATCTTCATCTTCCTCACTTGGGTAATAAGCTGGGGGGTAAGGAGCCTTCACGAAAGTTCATTCTTCATCATTCTTGTGTTGTTCTTCCAGAACTTGGGGTTGAGAGGACTTAACAGATTTTTGGGGCTTGTAAGTGAGTGGTCTGAAAGAGTTTGTGGAACTCCAGGTGTTACTATCCAAATTTCCAGTTGAAATCAAAGATGGATTTGCAGCTTTGGAAGTTTCCAAATCTTTGGATTTCTTTGAATCGAGAGTTGCAGAGCTTGAATCTTGAGATTTTGGCTTGCTTTGAACCTCTGGAGAGTTCTCCAATTTTTTTAAATTAGTACGAGCCCTTCTCTTTCTTCCCATGGCAGAAGGGGATACGTATAACCAAAGAGTTAAGAGGAATTAACCTCACATGGAACACGTATATGAGGATGTCCCCCACAAAACTCAGCAAGCTGAATAAATCACACCCCACTAATTAATAAATGTTGATAATTAGTGGTGAATCCACTGAATATTAAATGGAAGAAAAGTTTCCCACTCAATAAATGAGAAAGTGGAGAAAATATTGAATACCAAGATAAAGCTTGAAATATTTCGAAATCTGGGACCTCAGTTTAATGTTAAATGTTAATTCAAGAACCCAAAAAGAAGAAGGGGGCTGATTACCGAATGAAAAGATGAAGAAATCTTCAAGAGAAGAGATGAAGGCTACGGATGAAAGAGAGCAAGAAGTGTGCAAATCTAGAGAGAATGAGGAGCATTCTTTCTAGAGAGAGAAAATCTCTTGGCACACTTATGATACAGAGAAGATTAGCATGGTTTGATTATTGTGATCAACTATGTGAGGGATTAGGCTATAAAAGGACTAAAAGGTATTACAAGATTGAAAAATGTGAGTTTGTTTTGTTCAAAGAGAGTCATCATATTCAGCATCTTTGTTTTTGTCATGAAGAAGATAAAGAAGTTCCAATATATTTAGAATCTTTGCATCAAGTTGATAGTGATGATGATAATTATGATGTTGATGTGCAAAGTTCTGAGCATGAAGAATTTTCTGAAAGTGATTACAGTTTAGGAGCAGATGATGTTGGTGATGAACCTGATAACAATTTGAATGAGTCTAATGTTGATGAAAGGGATGAAAGGGGGGGTAGTAGATATGAGCCTACTGATGTTAATGAAGAGGATAATGATTCATTTGTAGACTCTGAATTCTTCAAATTTTAATAGTGGGAAGGATTCTGATGATGAAAAAATTGAGAAGTATCCAGTATTTAGTGTGAAGATACATATGATCCCAAATTCTTTTTAGGCCAGTGGTTTGAATTCCTGAAGAGCGGTAGAAGAGGAGCTAGGAAACACCCATAAGCCATGGAAACAACTCCAGACCAGTTAATCTCAGTCTCTTCCTCTCTTTCCCTTCCTCGCCACTCTACCAGTAAAATAGAAAACCTTGTAGAATATTCCACCATTCCCGAT
>JBBMKE010000009.1:19544455-19556485 GCA_037834125.1 Lippia alba | reverse complement strand
GAGATCAAGCAGAAAGGCACCCTAGATTCCAAGAAGAGAGTTTGGACATCAGTAAGATTCAGATCGAGGAACCCACAACGAATTTTCCCTACCCGCGAATCAGATTATCAGACGAGTATAAGGAAGAAATACGGAGACCTTGGCGACAGGCGATAATCCTGTGCATCCTTGGAAGAAATATGAATGTGAATCTCCTTTCGACAAGAATAGACCGGATGTGGAACTTGCAAGGGGAATTCGAACTAATTGAATTAGGGAATGGCTGCTTCACGCTGAAAGTTCAGGATCCGGACAAAACGAATATGATTCTTACGGAAGGGCCATGGGTGATCAATGGGAATTATCTGGTGGCAAGGAAATGGATTCCAAATTTCCAGGCCTCCAAAGATCGCATCACGACGGCTATTTCTTGGGTAAGGATTCGGGGTTTAACTACAAAATACTATAAGGAACCAATTCTTTTCGGTATAGCCACGACTATCGGAACTCCAATCAAGATTGATAAGAACACGTATTGGGGTGAGAAAGGCAAATATGCCTGAGTGTGTGTCAAAATTGACTTGCTGAGCCCGCTGCGTAGCGGAGTGGAAGTAGAGGAACAACTTATGACGATTGAATATGAGAACATGCCATCTATATGTTATCATTGTGGAAGGGTTGGTCATAGGATCGGAAGCTATCCCAATAGGCCAAGAGAGCCAGAAAAAGTACCGGAGAATCAAGACGAGCATTTGAACACAACAACGAATAATCCTGCAGCCCAAAACCCTCAATATGGACCTCGGATGATGGCGAACCGTAATCGAGGTGGGAAATTCGGTGGATACAACGCCGGGAACACGTCACGAAGCATGAGGCCGGAAAGTGAGAACGAAGTCAGAAAAGGAAAGGACGCCATGGCGGAGAGATCTACGTCTTTCAACATATTTGATGTTTTCTCCAATCCCATGATTGATGAGGAGGAGCCAGCGGAAGATCAGGGAGATGTTGAACAAATCCCAAACTTTCAGGAAAGGAAAAAGGAAAGTAACTGCCAAAAAGAATCTTTTCGGTTAGATACGGACCAAAGCAATCAGATGCGACCAATGAAGAGGAATATGGTTCCAACCCAATCCACCCAGTCAGAGGTAGACCATCTTAAGAAACCTGGCCCAAACATAAACCATGAGGCACTAACGGAAATAAACTTGAACCGGGCTGCAAACGCTATTGTATTGGATGAATACAGTAAAGAACAGAACCAAAGCTCATGGACAAGTTATGAGAATGAATACGGGGCACGAAGAGGAGGATACTGTGCCAGGGGTTGAAGAGGAGGTCACAGAGGTACGGGAAGGGCTTCCCGGTACGATGGATCGGGATGGAATGGGACAACCGCTCGTGAGTGGGAAGTCCAGGATTCTGAATTATTCCCAAGTAGGGATACAGGTGACCCGGGGTTTAATAGTAGATCAAGGAATGATGTTGACAGTGGAGGCGGAATTGCCACCACCGGAAGCGCATCGGCAATGTTTTTGGATGATAACCCTAGTGAGGTTGATGGTGAGGGGACTGGCAGAGAATCCAGTTGAGAGCCCCTGCAAGAAGTTTTCGCCTCTTTGTATTTGTCTCCTATGAAGATACTTTCATGGAATTGTAACGGTACGGGGAATGAGGGATTTAGACGGACGTTTAACGATCTAATTCGTGATTATAATCCTGATATTGTCTATTTGCTGGAGACTAGAGTAGCGGAAAAAGGGCTGAAGAGATCTTGCGACATTTGGGTTTCACTAATGTTTGTCGAGCGCCCACCACAGGAAGGGAAGGGGGATTTGGTTATTATGGAATGCGGACCAGATTCAAGTGCAGGTTTTGGAAAATTCGAATCAATTTATCCATGCAAAGATAGGGTTATGTAACTCTGAGTGGTTCTGTACTGGGATCTATGCAAGTCCCACATGCGAGAAAATGTGAAGAAATGTGGGCAAAGCTTAGAGACATTAGCAACGAGATGGCAAGTGGGTAGATGTTATCTGGAGACTTTAATAAAATTGTGGGGCCTAGTGAGAAGAGTGGCGGCAGTCCCGTTTCGTGGACCAAATACGATAAATTTAGACGAGAAATAGAGAGATGTGGTCTTATGGATATCGAAAGCAAAGGCCCTCGCTTCACTTGGGCGGGGACGGTGACGGGGGAGGTAGAGTAATCGAACACCTGGACAGAGTCCTAACCAACCCGGCTTGGAACTAGAAATTTTCGGACAGTGTCACAAGAGTGCTCCCAAGGACACACTCGGACCATAATCTTATTCTCACGGACACGAGTGGGCTAACTAGAACTCCCAGGCCGAAACCATTTTGCTTTGAAGCGGCTTGGAGAGCCCATCCCGACTGCAAGAGAATTATTAATCTGTTTGGAGCGAGGAGAAGGGTTTACTTGAGGCACTTGAAGCGCTACCAAAGACCATGAGGAATTGGAATCGTATGGTTTTTGGTAATGTATTTCGTAAAAAGAGACTACTCAAAGCTAGACTCGGAGGAATCCAAAGAATTCCCATAGATCACTTGACTGCTGAGCTCAAATCCATTGAAACGCAGCTCATTCGTGATTACAATGAAACACTTAAAGCGGAGGAGGCGATTTGGTTCCAAAAATTAAGGATTGATTGGCTAAAACTGGGGGACAGAAACACAAAATTTTTTCACCTATCCACACTTAACAGGAGGCGGAAAAACAAGATTGATACGTTGTTCATTAATGAAGTTTGGGTTTCGGACAGCGAAACTCTCAAAACTCACGTTCGAGAATACTCCCAGAACTTGTTCGCACCAGACAGAAGGGATCAGGAAAGGCGACTCCCTAGAGACAGATGGCAACGAGTTCCCAGCTTGGAGGCAACCGAGCAGTTAACTTCTTCCATTACTATTGAGGAGGTCAAGCATGTGGTCTTCGAGATGAGTCCGTTCAAAGCACCGGGCCTGGACGGTTGTCAGGCCTTCTTTTACCAAGATTATTGGGAGATTGTCGGGGTATCACTCACAAACTGCATAAAGAGTATATTCTCGACTAGAGTCATCCTGCAGGCCATGGGGAATACCTATATTTGTCTCATACCGAAGAATGAGAGCCCTCAGAACGCAAGTGAATTTCGTCCAATTGCATTGTTGAATATGTCCTTAAAGATTTTAACGAAGCTTATTGTGATGAGGCTCAAACCTTACATATCAGAGCTGGTGGGACCATTTCAGAGTTCCTTTATACCCAAAAGAACCACTACAAATAATATTATCACAGTGAAGGAGTTGGCGCATTCTATGCACAATTCCAAGAGCAAGAAAGGGTATATGATGCTGAAATTAGATCTCGAGAAAGCGTATGATATGGTGGATTGGACTTTTCTACGAGAGACATTGCAGTTCTTTGGTTTTTCGGAGATTTTGATTAACATAATTATGGGGGTGGTGGAGAGTGTTAAACCTTCTATACTCTGGAATGGAGACCCGATAGATCCGATCATGCCAACGAGGGGACTCCGACAAGGCGATCCGTTATCACCCTATCTATTCATTCTTTGCTTGGAACGTTTGGGATATATGATAGATGCTTCAGTTGAGAATCGAAAATGGACACCAGTTGCTGCTAGTAGAGGTGGGCCAAAGTTCAGTCACGTAATATTTGTAGACGATATCATGCTCTTTGCCAAGGCTGATACTCGGAATGTGCTGGAAATTAGATCAGTACTTGCTCAATTCTGTGATGCATCGGGCCTGCGAATTAGCAATGGTAAGTCTAAGGTATGGTTTTCTCCGTTTACGGAGGCTGCTCAACAGAACACAATTGTCAATCTCTTGGGTGTGGGAGAGACAGATGTGATCGGCAAGTATTTGGGGGTGGAGATTGGGGATGGCAGGCACAGAGGGCCAACTACGAGGCTGTTTTAGAAAGGGTACAACGCCGTTTGTCTGCTTGGAAATCGAAAAATCTTAATCTGGCGGGGAGATTAACCTTGATACAATCGGTCACTACGGCTATACCGGTGTATCAAATGTAATCAAACTGGTTCCCAAAGAAGGTTTGTGACAAATTGGATCAGATTAATAGGAATTTTTTATGGTCTACGAATGTGATGAGGAGGAAAACGCATCTTGTTGGGTGGAACAAGGTTATTCGTAGTAAAGCGGAAGGAGGTTTGGGCATTCGTGAAGCTCACAAGAATGATATCACACTACTTGCGAAAACTGGGTGGAGAATGGTGCACGGTACAGGTAGCATTTGGGGGAATTTGTTCCGCACGAAATATCTTGCTAATGAAGGGATACTGGAGTATAATCCAAAGAACACAGCCTCACATCTGTGGAAAGGAGTGGTGAAGAGTTTGAAAAGCGTCCGTAATAATATAAGTTGGAGATTAGGAAACGGGGAAGATGTTAGCTTCTGGGACGCATACTGGATGAATGGAGAGAGGTTGAGGGATTTCATACAAGAACCAATTCATGAGGAGGATGCACAACTAAGAGTCAGCGACGTTTTCAATAGTAATCACGGTTGGGACTTCAGTGGTTTGCGAACTCGTTTATCACAAGAAGTGAAAGACAAGATAAAAGCCATTTCGATTTCTAGGGATGCTTTGGTAAAAGACATCAGAATCTGGAACAACGAGGCTTCCGGAATCTACAGTTGCAAATCAGCTTATAGATCGTTGCAACCGTCGTCGGGAACGGGGGACAAATCGTGAAATATGATTTGGAGAAGTAAACTTCCAGAGAAACTGAAATGTTTCCTCTGGCAACTTAATCACGGAAGTGTCATGTGTAATTCGCTGAGGAAAAAACGGAATCTGGGAGGGGATGGTAAGTGCCCGCGTTGCAACACGGAGGAAGAAACCATTATGCATCTACTAAGACACTGTAGAGATGCGGTAAGGTTATGGAAAAGGGTGGTCTCTGAAGAAGATTGGGACAGATTTATTGGGCTGAGTGATGTGCGTTGACTGGGAAATACTTGGCGCCAGAATTACAAGAACCAACTTGTGCAGGAGTGCGACTGGAAGTACGTTTATGTGGCTTGTTTGTGGACGATTTGGAAGATGAGAAACAGGTGGGCTTACCAACATCAAAGAGAACCGATTACGGTAGCTATCGGCAATCTTAAGATGTTGGCCATGAATATTCAGTCTCTTGACAATGCGAATATCAGGAAGGGAATTAGACCTCAGTTGAAATGGCGTACACCGTCTCCGGGGTGGGTGAAGTTAAATACAGATGGTAGTTATTTTAGCAATCGGAGAGCTGCCACGGCAGGCGGAGTCATTCTTGATGCTCAGGGAGATTGGTTGTTTGGTTTTGCACTGAAGCTGGGTGATGTGCATATTGATTTGGCTAAACTTAGGGGCGTACATGAGGGACTTACTTTGGCTTGGGAAAGAAGATATCCGAGAATCGAAGTGGAGTGCGATTCTTTGACCGTGATCAAGTGGATTCAGGAGGCTGACAGTAGTGTTCATCCGTATGGACACATCATCGAAGAGTGTCGGAGCATGATTCGACTTCCTTGGGAGTGTAAACTGAAACATATTATTCGTGAAGAGAATGATCTTGCTGATAGTTTGGCTCGGAGGGGTCATGATATGGCTGAAGAAAGGGTTGTGTGGGAGCAGTTACCACAAGAGATCGCTGCTTAGGATTCGGGTGTTGGCAACGTTTTAGCCGTCTCTGTTGCTACCAAAAAAAAAGTTATATTTATAATTTAATCGATTACTCTTTTTGAAATTTCAATTAATCACGCCACAAATTTAAAATATCATTGAATTGGGTTGGTTGAATTAATTTCGTACTAGATACCCTTTCAGTCCATACAGTTGGCGATTTTATAGGATTCATGCCAGAGTTGACTTCGCACATTTCTGCTACGCCCCAAGAAACTTTAAACAGGAATACAGGACCAAAAACTCTGGAGACGTTGACTTCATAAATTTCATGCCAAGGAGCTCCATGAATTTCCACTCTGGCTGAGAAAGGTATGAAAATTCTTGTTCGTATAGCGATCTGTAATTTTATAGGCTTCTTTTATGTTTTGGATTTGCATTCATCTGCATAAGACCTGAACCTGAACCGTATTAATTTATCTCAAATTTTCATGTCATGATGAATTTAATTTTGCATACGGAACTTAGAGGAATAGAAGAAAGGGATAATTACCAACAGCTCCCTAAGATATGACAATGGATTCCTCAATAAATTTTGAGAAATTAAGAACATCCCACTGAGGTTTATATTCTCTTTCTCACAAATTACTCCAACCATTAATTATGGTGTTAAATTTTAATAACTTTATCAAGATTATTTTTAAAAACTTCAGGTTCTCTGCACTTATGGCCGGGTTATATTGTAATAATACTAAAAAAATATGATGATATATTTGTCACGTCTGTAATATTTGAATTTTTTAATTTAAAATTTTATAAAATTAAATATAATATTTATATTTTATAATTATGAATCGAAATAGATATTTCTTGCATATTTATTTCATATCTTATGTTTATGTTTTAGTTTTATGTATATTTTGTATAGGTTTGTTTAAACATATTCATTTGCTAATAACAAATTTTTCTTACGGAATAGAAAATTATAACATACATCAATATCAATAAATGCCTTAGTCATTAGAGTTATTTAAAAAAATATTTCAAGTGTTGATGATCTCTAATACATCTACTTTACATACAAAGAATAATATCCTAATATGAACATATCTGCCCAATATAAAAACATAAAAATTAGCATTCATGAATTCTAAGTATGAAATTAATTATCATAAAAATATTAAAATATCACTAAGTAGCATTTTTGAAAAAAAATGTTGAAAACTTGGATAATTATAAAACTAAATACTTACATCAAATCCTCCAGAAATTTTAGCACTTGCATTAACCCCTTGCCTTTGAACTTTTATTACACGTAAATTCTTGAGTTTTACCGTATGAAGGGTAAAATTGTAAAATCATGCAATTTGTTAAATTTAATAGAGGAAATAGTGGGTAAGTGAGAATTCGTAATTTCTCAAACTAAAAGGGAATCTGTAATTTTGTCATGTCTCAAAGAGTTGTTCGTAATTATCCTAGAAGAAAATATAATCATATATTCATAGTATCAAAACATAATCAGACGGGCCCGCAAGGCGTAGCTCAATTGGTTCCGGAGGGGCAGATTTGCCACAAGGTTCACGGTTCGATTCCCTCAGGCTGCAGTGTGGGAGCTTTATTCTTGAGTCCAATTTGCGCTTTGAGGGTAGACTCCTTGTAGACCTAGTGAGAAGCACACCTCCCCCTTAACGGGCCGCTGAGTACCTGATTTACCTCCTCCCACTTGTTTCGTCGGGTCGGGATGTGGGGGGCCCTTAGGGTTGGGGATTCAACCTTTATGCCACAAAATATAATCAGACGGAAAATTTTAATTAAAAAGTGGATGACTAATTTACATCTAAGTTGAAAATATAATGAGGATAACAGATTTTACATTTTAGTTTATAATATACTGCTTCTAGAATTAGACATTTTAATTACTATGATATAACTCGCTTCTTATTACATGATCTATGCCAAACAGAAATCAAATAAAGAGTTTCCTGTTTGGCCGTGAAAAAGTGATTGGAGATGGCTTATGCTGCTGTGCTTTCTCTTAAGCGTACCCTGTCACGTTTTCTAGATTGTTCTCTAATTGAAACTGATCCCGCCCATTCGAAAATCATAAGATCCGCATACGAGAATGAGGTCGATTCCCTAAAAGATCTTGTTCTAAGATTGGACAACAGCGAGAGGATGAACATTTTATCTGGACAAATCACAGAGGCGGCATGGAAACTACAAGATACACTGGAATCACTTGTATTAAATCAGTTCTTTTCACAATCAGAAATCTCTGGAGATGAGGAGGGTCGTTCCCTTAAACTCTCTGTTTACTTGGACGAGGAAGCCAAGCAAGGGATTGCTTCCTTCATTGAAATGGTAAAGAAGCTGAGGGAGGTCTATGGTGAAGGGGAGCTCAAATCAAGCAACCCGTTGTCTGAAGAAGTTGTTGTTGTTTCATCAAGAACTGATTATGGTGCAATCAGCTCAAAGATGGTTGGGTTATCTGATCAGTACATTGAAATAAAAGAACTGGTGGTTGACTCCGGGATCCCTTTTCCCCTTATTATTCCACTCCTTGGGATGGCAGGCATCGGCAAGAGTACTATTGCTAAGAAGATATTTGAAGATGCATCAGCTTTGGGTTATTTCCAGTGTTGTGCTTTCGTGACATTAGGCCAAACTTATCAATTGAAAGAAGTAATCCTACGTATTCTGGCTCAAATGGAGCATAAAGTAGATGAAATCCAAACGCAAAGAGAAGAGGAATTAGCTGATTATTTGTACAAAAGTTTTCAAGGACGGAAATACCTAATTGTGTTGGATGATGTATGGAACGAAAACTACATGGATGATTTCGAAAGAATTCTTCCAAATGATGGATGTGTTGGTCGAATCATTGTGACAACTAGGCTAGCCAAAGTAGCATCTTCTTCTAAATTCAATACCTTTAATCCTACACAAATACGGTTCCTAAATAAAGAAGAAAGTTGGGAGCTTCTTCGTGAAAAGTTGTTTGTTGAAAATAACTCATGCCCTTATGAGCTTGAGAAAGCTGGGAAGAAGATTGCTGAGGTTTGTGAAGGTCTTCCTCTGACAATCATCACAATTGCGCGCCTACTATCAGAAGCTCCTGACAAGACGCCTGAGTACTGGAATGAAGTAGCAGAGAAACGGAGTTCAGTTTTCATAGATGCATATGATGAAATGTATGAGGTCTTATATCCAAGCTATACATACTTACATCAAGATTTACAAGGATGTTTTCTCTATATGGGAGTTTTCCCATTAAGTTTTAGGATTCCCGCCTCAAAGCTCTATAATTTATGGGAGGCCGAGGATGTTCATGAAGGTTATCTTCATAATAAATTAGGCGAGCTTGTCGCCAACAGTATTGTTTTGGTCAACAAGAAGGGTTCTAACGAGTATCGAATCAAAACTTGCTACCTCCATTCTGTTTTTCTGCATCTGTGCGTCAAAGAAGCTGAGAAAATCAAGTTTTTTCGCATCATAAACGGCAATATTTCTAAACAATCTACAGAAAGCGAACGACGGTTGTGCATCCAAAACATTGTTTTATTTGGCATCGAAGAGGTGTCTGAATGGATGAAATCCAGGCAAATGGTGCGGTCGATCCTATGCACGGGTGAATACCACAGATACCCAATACAAATCTGTTTGGCCAATTGGAGGTTGCTCAAGGTAGTAAATGCTCTTACAATCCGTTTCTACGAGTTCCCAATGGAAGTGTTAAAATTATTTCATTTAACGTATCTTGCGGTCACATGCAACAAAGATCTCCCCGCTTCCATATTCAAACTCTATCACCTTGAGTACTTGATTGTCCATCGATATATGAACATCAAATCCTGTGAAGCTCATTCCTATCTACCCATGAATATATGGCGTATGAAAAATCTGAAGCATCTTGAGGTCATAGGATGTGATCTACCAGAACCAGATCCTAGTTGTGGTGATCATGTTCTATTACCAAACCTTTTAAGACTCTTTGGTGTGAGCACTCATAGTTGTACCCGGAGTATCCTTTCAAGAATTCCCAATCTGGAGAAATTAGGAATTAAAATTGAATATGGGCCTGATGATTGTCAACCATTGAGCTGCTTTGATCATCTTTCTGGTCTACGTATATTGGAATCACTCAAATGTGTGATTGTGAATCATGGCCTCATGTCGTGCCCAATTGTTCCCTTTCCTAACTCAGCTACAACTTTTCCCTCCCTTCTTACTAAGTTGAGTTTGAGTGGAATGAGTTACCCCTGGGAGCACATGAGGATGATCGGTCAAATGCCGTATCTCCGAGCGCTCAAATTACGCTACTATGCGTTTCGAGGGCCAACATGGAAAATAAATGATGGAGAGTTTAAGACACTTCAATATTTGCTTATTGAAGATACTGATTTGGAGTATTTGATGGCTGATGATGATGAATGCTTCAAAGAGTTGAATCAGCTAATCATTAGGCACTGCTACAAATTAAATGATATACCGTCTCGAATTTCAAAACATAAACCTTTTCCAATGATTGAGCTAGTTGACTGTCCTTTGGCTGTGGCTCTTGTGAAGAAATTACAAGTAAATTATGTTACAGTTTGGATACATTCTTCATGGGATGAAGCAAGTACCAAGGTAGTCATCAACAGAGGACAGGTTTCCTAAACAGGTACGCAAAATTCAGTTTTAATTTGGAGATGCAACTACATGTTTTGTATATATATGTGCATGGAAAGTAGTTAGATTAGAGAACAAAAATAAGTGCAAGAAACTGAACTGTGGTCTTAAAATTCACCAACACACAATTAATTTATAGGTTTTTTTTTTTTGGTAGATATTAATTTATAGGATTTGTTACATCTGACTATCATATATTTAAGTTTAATTACAATGTAGTTCATCATTATTGAGAAATTATATTTTAGTTCCTATAAATCTTATTTGGTTTGAGGTCTCTTAACAAAATTTGTAAAAGTACACTTATGTCCCTGACGGTTTTATGAGCATTAGATTGAATATATGACCAAAATTACAAAATCATCCCTAAAGTTTACAAATATAAACAAAACGATCTCTACAAATTATGAATTTAACAACAAATCAGCGGTATTTTTAGAATGACATAATGAAACCCTAGTAACCATAAACGGTTCTCAAAGTTAGAGATTATATTGTAATTTTTCGATAATCATGAATTACGTTTGTAATTAGGTTCGGTGGCGGAGCCACAGGGGGGCAGGGGTTGGTCCCTGCCCCCCTAAATTTCGAAAATTTTGTTTTACTCCCCTTATATTTTAGAAAAATTTAGTTTTGTCCCCCTTAATTTTAGATTTCGAAAATGTAATTTTCCCTTAATTTATATCTCGTACAGATTGATGCACTTTTACTCCTCTAATTATTAATTAAATAAGATTGTCTTTGAGGTGAGCTGAGTAATTTTCAGCTCCCAGCTTATTCCAATTATACCCTGTCTATTTGTTTTAATGACGTGTGTTAGTATTGCACGTAACTTCCAAGTATTCCAGCAAACTAAAGGTGGCAGCTCTGAACATTGAATTAAATCCACCAACAATAAATTGAAATATAATGTGTCTGTGTGTGTGGACAATGGCTAATTTTACCGCAAATCTGATTCTGCCAAATTGGTGTAAAGAAATGGTAAGTGTTTTACATTTATTCGTAGTCGATGGAAACTTTAGATAACAAATCAAATAACAAGTAATTACACTTACCATATGGTTGGGTTCAACCGAGCGGGTGCAGGTTATAATTTTCCGTGGACAACAAAATTTCTTGTTAGCTCTTTGTATCTTGATTCATATACGCAAAGAAATTCTTGATATATATTGCAATCTTATGGTCTTTTTTTTGTTGTCCGTCGTTTATGAGATAGGATCATACTCATTTTCCCGTTTAAAACTATCTTAGTTCATGTTAATTTTTGGTTTTGAAGTAGATATTCATATCTCGACGAAATCAAATAATTATTTTCAACATATCGCGACCTCATGTGATCCCAGTCCACGGTTATAGATGATGTTTGAACGTACTCAGCATTCAGAATAAAGAAAAAGAATGAAAAGAAATAATATTATTTAAGGTCTGATTTAGTTTAGGGCAATTTTATATTTAACAGTTTTTGACCCCAGGTGAAATTACAAATTAATCGTTTGTGTTTGAAAAATAACTGCATGGTCTCTAATAGTTTGTAATATATTTAAAAAATATATATTAAAATATAACATATTTGATTTTTTTTTATATTTTTAATCAGTGAACGAGTTATTATATCCAAGTGTACAACAAATAACTCTGCTCCCGACTGCATTTTTTTATTTATACCTACTTATCGATTATTTTATTTATTCAATATTAATTATATCACCACATATCATTATGTTTGATTGTAT
>JBBMKE010000009.1:19506601-19523551 GCA_037834125.1 Lippia alba | reverse complement strand
AAGTCGAAGGTTTCCGAGGACTCAACTGGTTGGGGGCTATTGCCGCCTCCCTGATGAGCTCATGGCAGAGCGAAACCGGTTGTGCGTTCAAATGATAATAAAGGAGGGAAGCCTAGTGGCACAGGAGCGCTGCGCGGGAACTCCGAGCCGTGACAGATGGCTTACTATCCCTAAATTATCTCAAGAACAACTTTTGGGATTGTTTTTCGACTATTTTATTTTAATGGGTTCAAAAGCTTCTTTTTCCTACTTTCTAGGCCTAATTAAGGTCCTCAATTAACCTTTACTAAATCATCCTTTTCCCAAAGTTTCCATTGCTTTTTTCTCAAATAAAATCTACTTATTTGAAAATTTAAATTCACAATCACAATCATGGCCGTTGCCCGTGGGAGCCATAATTATGTTATCTTTTTTGCTTTATTTTTAGATTAGAAAAACGTATCCATTAAAAGAAAAGGGAACTCATCTTTTCTAATTGACCATTCATGGCGCGGGTGCAAGTTTTTCTTCTTTTTTCTTTTGAATTAATTAATTTTAAAATTTTGAAAAATAAATAGTTATTTAAATTTAAAATTTATTTGAAAAAATCGAGATCTTCTAAAACTTGGGGTATGGTATAACAAATGTTCATAGCTATGAACTTTTTCTTTTGCTCAAGAAAAAGTTCAAAGCAAACAGTACAAAAGCCATTCAATCTAAATGGCTCCCTGAACCACGGATCGGGGAGAGAGTTGCGTCGTCCCCTCAATCTATAATTTTTGCTGAGTGGAACAAAGAAAACCTTTTCAAAGAAAGCAAGAACTTGTCAAATTTGCGTGGAATCGAAATTCAGTAAAAACATCTACGTTTCAAATCACAAATTCCATAAACGAGGATCAACCCTCTTGAAGATAAATGCAGAACAATATTCCCCCAATCCCCAAATGAATCAAATCAACCCAAACTCGACCTAGTAATTTCATAGGCCAAGAAGCACGCTGCATTTGCAGGAACACTGCGCGCCATGGCCGGCCCGAAACCCTTGTACAGCCCTTTAACTCCTTCAGATTTCAAGATCTTCTTGAAAGCATCAATAGATCCCGAATACTTAGGATTCTTGTAGTCATCCACCTGCAGCACACTCTTGACGACATCAGTTGGGTAAACAAAAGCCCAGAAAGAAGCTCCAGCTAAGCCGCCGGATAATATAAGGGAACCTCTGCCTAAACCGGAGGTGTCCTGCCCTCCAGCAAGGTACTGTTTGAATCCTTCATAGACACCAAACATGGCAGCATTTCCAGGCACTTCACGTGCCATTGTGGGAACCAGGCCCTTGAATAGACCTCTCGTCCCTCCTTCTGATTGAAGAACGTGTCTAGCCACGTCCATAGGCCCACCGTATTTGAGGGTGACGGTACCGGGGCCTGCAGTTGCCATTGAACTTTGGGCTTGCAATCTACATTATGGAAAATAGTATTTTTACAAAATGTATCAGACAGAAAATTGACGGTCTTTTTTAGGAGTGAGTAAAAGAACGTAGCATGACTTCAGTTATCTTTTCTCTCAATATGCATTCAATTGGTGATTTTCTGATAATGACTGCAAAAACTCCTTCACTGAGTACAATCACAATTCGACAAACACGACAAATAAGACATGACAACGAATCTCCTAAGATTAGAATGTAACAGCAAGCCTCAGGCTAGCCTTGAATATGATCTTAAGGGTACACAAATGATGTACCTTACGAATATTACGCATTTGGTCTTCCTCTTAGTGACTTTTAGGGTAAAGCAAACCTATACCTCCTTCAAGAAAGCAAATATTATAACACTGATACCCCTCAGTCCTCAGAGTTCCAAAAGATAACCACTTCCCAATATAGGGTGGTTTTTGTAATTTTAAACATTTTTGGAACTGGTTTATGTTTTTGAAACTTGCAGGTACCAACTATAATACGACAATCTCCAAAGGGGTGTAGAAGTAATTAATCTAACTTTGACGGAGAGGGCTCAGTTTTCTCAATGACAAAGTAGTTCACACATAAAGCAGAAATATCACAATGTGAAGCATGCAGTCTAACACTGACCTGCACTTGATCAATTCGGTGGGGCATGCAAGAAAGGAGACAGCAACACCAGCTCCTCCCCCACAAATAACCTGCTGGCCAACTGTGAGAGGAACGCCAGGTGCGGACCTCAAATATGCCTCCATTTGACCTCTAACTGTGAAGAGCAAGGCATTGAAGGCTGCCACTGTCGCGAGAGGGGCCCCCATACCCTTGTACAAACCCCGTGGACCTTCCGAAGCCAATGTTTGCTTCACAGCATCTACGGCACCTGCATATTTTGGAGCCTGACCTGGAAGCGGAGTAGGTTGACTTTGGAGCTTGACCTTAATTGTGTCGAAAGGGTGCCCGACTATTAATTGTGCTGCCCCTCCGACAGTACCAGCAGCTAGATCTTTTGCCACGTCACCCATCTACACAGTTTTTAGGACAACAAAGTGAACACTCGAACAAAACGTGCACAGTTGTCTTATTCACAAAAACTAGTCAAAATCAACAACCTCATATCGAGATGCTAATATTCGGTTTTTATGTAATATTTTGATATGTTCCATTCTATGGTCAATCATTTCATACAAAAAAATTTTAAAAAAAGAATTGGCATGTAAAATTAAATTCAAAATCGTGGCGAAACTTGCAGAAATTAGTTGGTTGTAATTTAGGCACACAGTTAGTGTAATACGAGAAGAAACGCCTTCGACAGTCGTAATTTACAAATAGGGGAATCAAGTGCAGAAGTTATATCCAGGCATTAAAGTACTAGGAATATCTTCTGATGATAACACCATAAACTTAAGAGCTAAATGAGGGTATCCTGCGGTCATACTGCCACTGTGTAACACAAACAAACTTGAAATAATTCATTCTATACAAGCACCTGCAGCTGAAAAGGACACGACTGCGATAAAACCTCTAACATTCCCAATTGGGACTTGACAAAGCTTAAATTTTACTACATAAAAAACACACAAGGAGATAGTAGAAAGAGAAAAGAGAGGGGAATTCTGTGTAGTGCAAAAAGAATGCATCGGAGAGCAAAATAAGAATAAATAGTCAGGGATTAAAAAATATAGAACAAAAAAGTTCCATTGACCAAAGGTAATGTGCAGATGATGTAACAAACCAATAGGACCCACAATTTTTCCAACGGGATACACATCTTCAGTGTCTTATTTGGCAAATAAGTTTCTCTTCGAAATTTTCGCAAGATATCTTATTATATCTAGGTTAGGTCACTGATCAAATGCAAACTGCAAAGAAAACATGGTTGCTTCAAATCATATTTGCAAATACTCTCGTGATCCCCGAACTGAAGAATACTAAGAATGAATGATTTTTCAACATACATTATGCTAATGGCCACAAACACCGAAAGTGAAATTGGAAGGAGACATTACAGATACATTTTCTCAAAACCAATCCTTCAAATGGTTTGAAAGGTTATATAACTGTTTCCAAGCTCCAATTACAAAATGGTGACTTGAGACAGTATAAAAGATCCATGTAATTCAAGCCAGTTTGTATGTATTACCTCCTCAAGCATCATTTCACAGTTAAAAGCGTCAAACTTGAGTCTTTTCATCTCTTGGTTAGGTAAAATCACAAAATTTACATAATAAGAGCACAATTCATGAATCTCTATGAAATAACTACCATAGACTATTCAGAGACTCACCACCAAGCATCATTCAAGCATCACTATAACAAAATCGAGTTCACCCTCGAGATATATTCAGATTTCATTCAAGTTCACAAAGGTCAAGGCCTTTATCACCTCCAAAGATTTATGATAACAGGCACCGATCCTCAATCCCAAAAAGGTCAAAAACTGATCCAGAGCAAAAGCAAAAAAGGTAATAAAGAAACAGAAAAAACTCACCTTTTTCGCACAAAATAACCTCTCGCACCTTCTACCCCAAATGCTATCAAACAATGGGCCAAATCAACGACACCCTTCTGAGCTAAAACCCCAGAAATGCAATCTGAGATTCGAAATCACACAATAAGACAGTCAATCACGCCACAAACACAGACATCAGCGGAGACATTAACGCAAAAGACATTCAAATCAAGAACAAGAACGAAACTAAAAAAAGAAAAATACCAAAAGGGTATCAGTTAGTTTCCATGTGAAGCAGATCAAAATCAAAAGTATAGGCGTAATCCGATAGAGATTTAGACTCAGAGGGCTTTATGGGTCTTGATGGTGTCACTCTATATAAAAGTGCAACTACAAGAAGTAGGTGATAGAGAATAGTAATTACACGCGAATCTAAAATCTTGGCTGAAAATCAGAGCCACATGAGTGAAATATAATACACGACAAACATGGGAGTTTGAGAGAGAGAGAGATGCAGACCAGTTAAAAGTGGGTGAGGGAGATGCGGCCCGAGTTATTGCGCCAATCTCAACCTCTCAAGGGACCAAGACAAATTGCAGACATATAAGGATGGGATCCTGATAGATTCCTATTACCAAATCCTTTACCAAAAGCTCTTTTTTTCCCCCCTAATTCGTTGATTACATCATACCCCACCCGAGTCTTGCACCAGAATTATTGCACAATCAAATCAAGCTAAATCGAGTACAAATGGGAATGAAAACAGTCAGTTTGGATTGAGTTTGGGTGTATGAATTTTGGGTATACATATATAAATTGATTTTTATAGATTTCTGACCACCCATAATTTTGCTGGCCTTGGATCTAATGACTTTACATATTTCGTTTGTTAGCATGCAATTTCTAGTTTGTCACGCGGTTTTAGTATTTACAAAGTGTTGTGCTCGAAGCTTATGAGATTGAGGGTCAATTTTAATCCTTTTCCTTGGATTATTTAAAGAGATAATGATAATTATTCTCAAGCCTTCGGATACATCGTTGTGGAATATAGATTAAGAATTGGATCAATGGTAATGTATTACATTGCATAAATTATTATCAATTATCAAACAAATACAAATACACCACTAAGGTTAAAAGTGTAGACCAAGAACTTGCCCAAGAAATAAGAATAGTGTAGCACGCGTCCAAGCCAATCAAATGTAAGCCTAAAACCCTGTCAATTGGGGTTGGTCCAAGTAATTAAGGGTTCTTTCTCTGAGATAATGACCCTGATTCGAATTTCATCACATGGGGATGTGTTTGTTTAAAACAAAAAGGTAGAATAAAATCTTTAGTGGCCATTTGTTACAACATGACTAATCTCCATGCAGGAATATAGGTAAGAGTGAATTTTTTGAAGATTATAAAGTGGCATACAATAGAATCAAAAACGCTAAGCGGATAAAGAGACACATGGATACGCCTGTAAGTATTCATGTTTCACTCATATTAGATAAATTTGGATACCCTTTCTCTGCTAAACAAAGAACTTACTAAAACATCTGATCTGAACATTTTAACTTCAAAACTTACTCAGCCACACTGTTCAATCATAGACTTACATTATGACCAAATGGCTCGATAACTTCTGCGATCAAAACTCGAGCATTATAGAACTACCAAGTAAGCACACTTGTTGCCAAGAAACTTTAACACCAGACATAAAACACAGAAGCTTTGGACGACAAATGTGGCAAGTCATCAAGAACAAACAAAAACAGTACCAAAATTCCCCCAACGCAGCTCTTAACCAATGCGGTTACTGGCATTCTGTCCCAATAGGATATCTCCTTAGGAAATTATTAAGGAGGATGCAACAAAATAACAAGCAACATATAAAAAGGCGGAGAGACCAATCCATCATTACGGAATATAGCGTTAGGTGGATGGATTTTCGTTTTAGGATACCAATTAGTTACTATTTAGGCAACCGAGTAGACAAAACAGAAGACTAAAATCAACCTATATAACCTTGAAAACCAAGAACTCTGTTTCCACTACCAAATTTACAATTCCCTCGAGTAGCGGAGCTAATATGAACATAACAAGACAGCAAAAAGGGTCTCTCTTTATCTACTCAACCGACCCCATTTATAGTTCATTTCCAATTTTCATATTTACTCAATGCTTTTGAAGAGAATGTTCAAGGACCAACCTTAACCGGCTACCTAGTACATCCAATTCCGCAATTCTTTGTTGCTGCCAACGCACTTCGAAACTCTCTGCACCGATACCTTCACCTCCTCGACCAGCTAATAGCCTTCTTCTTACATCCTTAAAGCACTCATCAAATACATTAATAACCACATTTGCAGCCACTTCCCCAATTTTACTATCACAGCCATAATCAACATTCTGCGACGCGGATCCCACATTCATGGCCACTATCCTTCCACCAAGAGTACTATTTCCGTCATCCTCCATTACTACCTCTTCTTCCTCTTCCCCTTCAAACTCCACATTCACGTCCCTCAACTTAATTTCTTCATCTTGCTCACCCTCATCACAATCATCTCCACAATCAATCCTGCCTCCCTCACAATCAAATTCCGAATTCGGATCCTTCACATCATCCTCTCGATCAAAACCAGGCATGATCACAGGCAATGTAGGCGAAAAATCGACCTTCACTCCAACAAGATCCAATTTTTTCAGCTTCCCATCACCATCACCATCACCACCATTAACATCACTACGATCATTATAACTACTGTGATTCGCACCCACATTCCTCGCGCCACTGAAAGGCGAGGTGGCCGCGTAATCCGGGTGCCAGAGGCGTTTCGACAAGCCGTAAAGCTCACGATCATGCAGCGACAACTGCGATCGATCAAGGCCCTTGGACAACCGTGACGAAATGACACGAAACTTCTTCCGCAGCCTCCGGAGCTTCTCGGAGAGCTGCGATTTCGTGTAGGGTTGCGACATGGTGTTGGAAAACCGCGCGTAGAAGATCCCCAAGTCCCTGGGGAAGGCTAGGTTCTGAGAGGCGCAATCCAGAAGCCCCTGCAGGAAGCGGATCTCGTCGGGTTCCGTCCATATGCGGTGGAATTTGAACGGCGGAGGTCCGCCGTCGAGCGGTGGCGGATTGGGGTCGGGGGTTTTGCGTTTGATGGGGAGTTTTGAAGCGGAGGAGGGATTGTTGTGGGGATGGATTAAGGTGGAGTCCATGGCTGGGGCTCAGCCTCAACGATTGTTCTGTTTGTTAATTTTATTATTATTATCACCCTCTGTTTGAAAGTGTGATGCAAATGTAATTAGTGTGAATCTTGATTCGTGTTTCTCGGTTGGTTAGGCTTGTATTAGGGTAATTATGAGATTAAGGTTGAACGAAAAATTCTATTTTTCCATGATAGGTCAAGGTTATGAAGGGAAAAATACTATTTTTAATTAAGCAGCCTCTCTACATAACATAATCTCTAGTTCATGCTTAAGCCGCCGTTAAGTAAAAAGCTTCCACCTTGACCGCCGTTGGAGAAAACCCACCACTCAATTCCGGCGAAAATGTAGAGGCGACGTGAAAAAGAAGAGGAAAATGAAGTGGGCCAACGGAGAGGAGAGCAAGAAAGAAGGAAAAGTTGGAATTTGGAAGGAAAAGATGTTCTTGGAGCTGCTGGAATGGGTTCTGGGAAGACCTTGAATTTTTTTTTGTTTTGCGCCTGGAAATGGGACTGCTGTTGTTGTTATTTGTCCAGCAAGGAAGTTTGGGCATACAGGTATAGGGGTTTTATTTTCTGGGCAGATCAAAATTTAAAGATTGTGTGCCTATATAGTTGGTTTCATCCATATCTGATTGCCGGAATTAGTGAGCTCCTTCAGTAACATGTAGGTGTTTTGGAGGTTATTACTTGAGAAATAAACATTGATTGGGCTAATCTTCATGTTAATGGTTCAGAGGCATGATGTGTGGAAGAACCTCCTGAAGTATCATTCGCAGACATTGGGACTGGTTATTGGTGGTTCGACACGATGGGGAGAAGCAGGGCGTATTGCTAAAGGAGTAAATCTTTTAGTAGCCTCCCCTGGTTGGCTTCTTAACCATCTTCCGAATACTAATGCATTTATATATGAGAACCTAAAGGTATGACCTCTTTTCCCCACCGATGTGAATTTTAATGATTTGAATCTCTGTTGCACTAAACATCGTTAATCAATTATATTATCTCATCATATAATTATTCTGTTACAGTCATATGCACAGTCTAGGTTGTCGATCCTCGTTCTCTAACTAAAATGCGGGTTGACATTTTCGAATTGAAATATGAGTCTCATGTAAATAGTTAGAACTTATGACATCGTTTTGTTCAGGGCAGTTATGCTTAAAGAAGCTTTCTATTAATATCAGTTAGCTAATCATATTGATACCTGCTTTCTTAATTATCGTATTCTCAAAGTATTCTGCGTTATTCGACCATTTTAAAGTCTAAAATAACAATCAAGAAACCTTCAATTATAGTTGCACCTTAAATTATATTAAGTCTTGCTTCGTAAGTAATGGACAGATAGGACTTAGGAGAGAGTAAGAGACACCTAATGACTGATTTGTAATGTAGCATTTCAAATAATATTGTAAGAATATTACTACTATTACTGGGAAGATATTTAGTACACCACGGTCGTCCGGCTACTATTATGAGAAAAGAAATCTATATTGCAGATATTGCAGACATTCAATTCGACTGATGCTCATAGTCAAGTATTAATAGGCAAATTAATTCAGTATCCAAGTACCGATCCCTACAAATTTGGATGTACGTACATTAGATTAATTTTATCATTTTTCAAGATGGAAATTCAATTCTAAATTAAAATGAATTATTAAATTGTCATTTTACTTTAAAATACTTCACCCTCAAGGAAGGAGGGAACACCATCCCAAACGGGAAGGGCTTGCAGCTTTAGATTATTCGTATGAGAAATGGATGCGCCCGCGGCGTTGAATATATACTCATGCACTTTATTTCGGCGCAAAGCTGAATTTCATTTAATTTTAATGTATACTTTGTTCCTGATCTATAATGTCCTTGGAAATCCTTGAAAAGCTCCTTATTTAGTTGGAGCATTATACTCTGATTTGTCCGTACTCTGAAATCCTTGAAAAGCTACTTGATTTGTCCGTACTCTGAAATTTCATGGGTGTTTCTTAGTCTATGGCTAAGAGGTGGTTTGGCTCAGCTTATGAGATGCTAAAATAAGATCATAGGAGCTTATATAAGCTCTTTTAAAAGAAGTTGGGAGACAAACTTATACGCCCTAACATATTCCCCTTATTTTTGGCCTAATTAATTACACAATTGCCATTACAAACATCTTATAAACTCATGATCAGATTGTTATCCGAATGCTTTGAGAGCTTATATTTTAAATTAAGATCCAACATCTTATAATCTCGAAAAACGTCTTGTATGATGCGAGAGCTTATATGCTATTTAAAATAAGCTTGCCTCAACACCTTCACAGCATCTATTAGAGGTTGAGCTGTAGGCTTAAAGATATATACTTGTATGACTGAGAAGGGTAATCTTAATGGACTTATTTTGTATTTTTGTTGTCCAACTTATGCACACTGCTCTTATTCATTGTTAAATATCCTTTTGTTTGTTCCTCTCCTTGTGTCTGAAATTGAGTTCTTGTCCAGAGTGCTGACATGGAAACTTTTTCCTTCACATGTATGACGGTTTTTATGTGCAGTGTCTCATTATTGATGAAGCTGCTAAGATGTTCGAAGCTAACATTAAAGAAGAAGCGAACCAAATCATTAAGATTTTGCCTAAGGTACTTACAGCCAGAGCTATTTTGATACATCGATGATGTTACTTTTCTGTTTGGTTTTTTTGTTCCCGACACATTGTTGTGAGTTAAGCATACCCCGCTTCATTACCCCCTTGTTATACAAGAGAGCAATTGTCACAATATATACATTGTTTCGGCTGTTCTTCTCAGGGAGATCTATCTTGTGTTGTTTTCTTTTTTCTATCTAATTAAAAGGAAAAAATGCAGCTACTATAATTAGCTTGTTCATTGATCACTATTAGTGAATAGGTTTATTTGATGTACCATCCGCCATTCAGGTTAGGCAAACTGCTTGTTTCTCTGCTACACAAACAAAGAAGGTACTATACTTGTACGGTTGTACCAGAGGCACGTTTTAGTTCTTGTTTTGGAAATAAGATACGAGAAACACGAATAAAATATTTGATTGTTAATATGTGGCTCCTATGAAGAATTTAAGCGGAGATGTACTAATCCATTTCAAGTGAGGATCTGGTGTGCTTGTCGTTTCAGATAACGCTTATCTTCGTAGATGTGGATGATTGAAGGAAAAGGGAATTTTAAAATTGTTTGATTTTTGGTCTAGTTTATATGCTAAAATCCTGACCTTTTTGTTATAATACCTATAAATGATGGACTGCAACGAGGATACTGTGTGATCCCTAGTGCCAAGGGATTTGTTCTCTATTTCTTCTTGAAGAGGAATTTATCAAAGTGTGGTTTTCTTCTCATCTTGCATTTCTGTCAAATTCCATTCAGAACATTTTAAATACATTCAGATTGAATGTCATGATAACCATTGAAAGCAAAAGCAGCAGAAACAAAACTCTTACCTTTTTCTTTTGCAAAGCTGAGAAGGGTATCAAACCATGCACCGTTGTAGCTGCACATGGATTTGATAATCCTGCAGCGGTATGTTACATCACTTTGATGGATTATTCTTTCAAGTAATCAGTAAAATGTTACTTAAACTCGTAATATGAGATGGTTGATATTGACGACTGAAATAGGGAATGGAGTTGGTGGGAATTGTTTGATGTGTTTTGCTTGAGCTTATTGATTAATTATATCCTTTTCCTTCTTGTTATATCCTTCTTGTTATTGATTAATTATATCCTTTTCCTTCTTGTTATAGGATAGGATTGGATTGTGCAGTATGATCCCCCCACCCACTGAGCCACCGCCACCAAATGAACCTAAGGTGATTAACAACTTACCAGATAGATTTGATTTCTGTTTATTCTATTTCGACGTTTTGATTCACTTTATGCACAGGGTTTGTGGATATATTCATGGATCCAGCAGCCCGTGAGGAAAGTGCGAAAGGGAAATGCTCTGCTTTTCTTGATTCCAGAAGGGTTGCAGTTCCTTACATATCTAAGGTATAACTTTTGATATTACAAGGAAGGTTACATAACTTTGTTAAAATTAGTAATAAAAGAAATAATATGTTTAATCCAGATTTAGAAGATGGTATTTAATTTGTTGTTAGGTTATAAACAACTATAAAACCTTCTTTTAGCCTTCTGTTATCCCCTGAAAATGTAATTTGTGCCAAATTTCAGGCTTCAAAAAAAATGTCCCAAGAAACTCTGTTATCATGATTATCTTTACCAGAGGGAAACTAACATATGTGCGGGAAAAGTTGGGCCGCAAACTACTATTTACCAAACGAGCTAAAGATGCTTACAGATCTTAAATTCTAGCTGCCTTGATTTATAGGCAGCTTCGCAGCTACTATTATTTTTTAAATGTCTTTCTTGCAATTTATATTTTTGGCATCCAATCAAGTATCTTTTGTGTTGATGGATTTCTTTTATTTAAATGATCTCTTCATTTCTCTTCATTGAGGCTGCTTGGCTTTGCTTTACATCTCTTTCCAAAGTGAATTTTAGACATAGACAATAATGCTATAAAGTTCAGGAAGAAATCACGTAAACTTGAAGGGGGTCAACATGGCTTCAGCAAGAGCAAACTGTAGGAATAGACAGGTGAGGATGATACAAGACAGTTTGTTAGATACTTGGGAAAAACTGGAGATGGTTGCAGTTTTGAAAATTATGCTGTCAGTTAACCAAACAAATTTGTACATGAAAGAGTATGTTACCCTTTGAGGGCTCAAAGTTCATGTTATTACAGCCAAGTAGCTTCTTTTCTCCTGTGCAATTTTGCTTATTCAGTGCAAGGTCCAATGTCTTCAACCCCTTTCGGCGAGGACATGAAAAATGGGAAATAAGTTTGAAATTGTGCAATTTACGACATTCACCAGTTCACGTCCGAACTTTATCTTAGGGGGGATGGGTCAGAAAACTCGGGGTAGTGTCGCGCTCATTGAGGTAAGCATTCGGTTATAATTCGACTGGTTTTGAGATTTTCAAGTAATTATTTTGTTGCTAATGGAGTTCACTTCATTGATTTCACATTTGCCATATGTTGTACACCATTGCCCACATAGACAGAAGAAGAAACATGTGTTTAAAATAAAAAAGAAATAAGTTACAAAGTTCTATGTACGTACATTATTGACTTTCTAAATTTATTACAATGAATCTTGATTGTCTCAACATTTATCCGGAAAGTGTTCACACACTGAGACAACTCTCCTTGTTCTTTTAACATTATCAGTTTCTGCGTGAGGCCACAAAATCAGCAAAATGGTACAACGGTGCTGCCCTCAAAGCATCAAAATGGCACAACTCTTCCTTGGCTTTCGCCACCAGTTCGTCAGCATACTCCTTTGCCTTTTCAATTCCCATCAGCCTTGGGTATGTCGCCTTCTCACTCACCAAATCTTTGCCGGCCGTCTTCCCCAGTTCTTCAGACGATCCCGTCACATCCAATATATCATCCACCACCTGAAAAAGCAGCCCTATGCATTTCGCATACTTCCTCAACTTCTCGACCTCACCCTTCTCCCCTCCCCCCAACACCGCACCACACACAACCGCAGCCTCAAAGAGCTTGGACGTCTTGTGCTCGTGAATATACTCCAACTCCTCAAGACTCACTTCCTTTCCCTCACTACATAAGTCCTCCATTTGCCCTGCCGCGAGCCCTTCAGCTCCAACGGCCAACCCCAACTCCCCAATAGCTTGAACCACTCTTTGTGGGCTCACATTCTGAGTCTCAGACGCCACATGCTCAAAAGCAAGGGCCAATAGGGCGCCTCCCGCTAGGTAAGCGACTTCCTCCCCAAATACCTTGTGGTTTGTGGGTTTGCCTCTACGCAGGTCGTCATCGTCCATGCACGGGAGGTCGTCGTGGATGAGTGATGCTGTGTGGATCATCTCAATAGCACAAGCCACCGGGACGGCTGTAGCCTCGCCTCCCCCAACTAGCTGGCAGGCTGCGAGGCAGAGTAGGGGCCGGACCCGCTTGCCCCCTGCTAGGAGGGAGTACCTCATTGCCTCATGGATTTTGATTGGGTCTTCGAGAGGGACAGCGTTGTCGAGGGCTGTGTTTACTTTTTTTGCCTTTGTTGTCATGAATTCGTGAAAACTGAAATCTGGAGAATCTAAGTTGAGTTGATTTAGGGAAGTGACTACAGCATCAATGGTGTCCTGGCTGTTCATGGTGGCTGTGTGAGGTTTTTGAATCTAACCAAGGTGTTCGCAAGATATTTGGCAGAACTGTGATGGTTGTATTATTGTATATATATACATATACGGACACACAGATGCATGCATTAGATCACATGTTTGATGAGATTCTTTTTTGTTCTCTACTCGTATGTTTCTGCTTGTCGGCATGTGGCTGTGCCGTTAAGCATGGCATGGGACTACTTTATGTCCAGATTTTACAACCTTTTTAATTCGAGGCGTACAGCTAGGTTTGGAATTAAGAATCCTTTTGTAATGAAGAATAATTTACGTATTCCCCTTTAGATTTGAGAAATTACAAACGCTCTTTGAGGTTTATATAATTCCTCATAAATTGTCCCATTCGTTTGTTGAATTTTGATGACATTAGTAATATAATTTTTTAAAATCCTAATTTTAACACTAGAATAAATTGTAATAATATAGAAAGTGTAATATATATATTTGTAGTATTTGGTTAAATTTGAAATTTTGTACTTTTAATTTAATATTTATATTTTATCTGTAAGTATAAATCGGAATAATTATTTCATGTATATTCATTTTAATAAGTATGATAAAAAATTATAAATTCCACCTTAGTTCAATATTTTAGTTATATGTAATTATAAGTTCATTTACACTTTGTTGGTTTGATAACAATATTTTTTCTAAAATAAAAAATCATAACAAACGCTTCAATATCAATGAATACATTAATAAATTTGCATAAATATTCATTAGAGTTATTTAAACTAATATTTAAAACTTTGGTGATCTCTAATGAATTTTAGTATATGAGGAGTAAAATAATAAAATTACACATTTTAATAAGTTTAATGAAAAATATAAAGGGCCAGAAGAAAATACTAAATTTTACAAATTTTAGGGAGAATTCATATGTTTGCCAAGCATTAGGGTCCTGACTTCATTATCCCTTGTATCTAAGTTACTTTTTAAGTGTCTTCTATCTAACTCATTGCTCAACTGGAAGTGTCTTCAATTAAACGAACTCTACAGTTGTGTTGCTGGAGTTACAAATGTAATTATGACTATAAGGTAGAGTTCAAGAAAAAAGATTTTATTCAATTCAATTCAATTCAATTCTAAGTTAAGAAATAAGAAATACAGATAGTCTTTAACTATTGTTATCCATCACATGATACAATTCAAACCAGAGGCGTAGCTAGAGGGGGGTGAAACCCGCCCCCCTAAATTTTTAAATTTTTTTATTATTATAGATAAATTTTAATATTTTTATTATTTTGTCCCCCTTAATTCATGAATTTGCCCCCCTTTCTCCTAATAAAATTACAACCCAACTATCATAATAGTTATAATTTATTTTTAGTATTAGTTTATTTTAATTTCAATTATTTTTCTCAATCCAAATGCACTTTTACTTCGTTCCCAATAAGTGTTTTGATCTTCTTTTCTTTACTTCATTAAATCTTTTGATCTTCTTTTCTTTAATTGGTTCTTCAATCTTCTTTCTGATTTTAAAAAACTTTAAATTAATAATATTTAGAAGTGCAATTTTAACTATTTAAGATAATAATATTCGAGCATTACATTTACATTTTCAAAGTTATTCTATTCAATTTATTTATTATTAAGAACTTAGCATATGTTTACATTTGTTATTACATGTTCGCTAATGAGATTATTTTAATTTGAAACTTTTAGAATATCAAACTATAATTCGATTTCTTAACGAGATTATTGAAATTTGAAATCCTTAACGAGACTAAGAAAGTTTAAAAAAAAAGATCGAGATTCTTAACTTATTATCACGAGTTATTTTTGTTTTTATAAATTATCATATTTGAGATTTTAATTTAATTTCTTAGTAAGGTTGACAAAGTTTAAAATACCTGATGAGGTAAACGAAGTTTAAGAGAGTTTGAAGATTTTTGCTTCAATCTCATAAGGTATGATTTTTTTTAAAAAAATTCAAAGTTTAATTGTATTAATTTAATCTTATTTTTTAAATTATTTATTTTAAATTATTTTAATTTATAAAATTCGTAAATAATATTATAAATTATATTATTATTAAAATCATGCACCGCACGGGAGTAATATATTATAGCATAAATACAATCTGTCGACTTAGGTGAGTTAGGTCGGATTATTTAAGACTTCAGATTTCTGATTTTAATATTCTACTGGCCTACTCGAATAAAAACGAATTAATGTCTAATCCTGTCTACAATCTGATCCTATCTACATTAGGGGTGTTCAAACGGTTAAAAACCGAAAATTCGGTTAATCGGTTCGGTTAACCGAATTTTCAGTTTCTAAATTTTGCTAACCGTTTACCGACCGATTAAGGGCGGTTTCGATTCGGTAAAAACCGAAAAATTTTATTTCGGTAATGGTAAATAACTGAAAAACGATCATTTAAAAATAAAAAAAATGCTGGAAATCCAAGGCCGGAAATACAAAACCAAAGTTCACTTTAGCTTTACATAAAATTATCATGATTCATGAATCAGAAACAAACATTAAACAAACAATAATCATCCTAAACAATACAAAATCAACGGACCATCAGTTCAGTAAACAAAAATTAAACAAAAAAACATCATCCTAAAGGAGGATCTCACCTTCTCGGAGCCGGTGATGATGGTGGTGGCGGACTGGCGGTGTTGACGTCGTCTTGGTGACTGGATCCTGCGGCGTCGTCAGACAGTGAGGATTGAGGCAGATAGGCGCGGCGCCGCTCTGAAAGGGGAAAATAAAAAATAAACCTAGGGCTTTGTCTTAATTGTAAAATGGGAAATGTATGCAGAAGTTAATTTAAGGCTCAAGACTTAAGGCAACCTTAAACTAAAAGCGTAATACTGTAAGGCAAAAAGCGTGGAGATTAGGACTGATGACTAAAAAAATATATGCAAAGGTCCATGGTTCGGTTTTCGGTAAAAATCGAAAACCGTTCGATTTTTATCGAAACCGAACTGAAACCGAAAGTTAAAAAATTCAATAACCGAAACCGAAACTGAACCCCTTCAGTTCAGTTCGGTTAGCTTCAGTTCGGTATTTTTGTTCACCCATAATCTACATTTTGCCACCAGTCTTGACATATCTAAGGAAAACACTCTCTTGAGTAAATATCTGCCACCAGTCTTGACGTAACGCTATTCTAACTATACAATTTTGAGTTACAATCATATATAAATATATATTACATAGTCAAGAATGGTGACGGACCCGAAATACGCTTGCATCCTCACCATCCACGTGGCACGTTTTCTAGGGGATCCCGTCAGGACATCCCTCGCTCCAATGTTACGCTCGGTATCTATAAGCTCGCGGCTCTTGCCCAGTTTCGGCTCTTGCCAACCACTCCGGGTGCCCGGTTCCCTCGGGATTGCACCCTCGCTCGAATCAACCCTCGAGGTAGTCAGGTTGGCGATCCGTTCATCCATATTTTCTACGAGGGGCCCACCTCCGAGCGTTAACACGCTCGGGGGCTGTACGAGCCATCCCATCATGCTCGGAGGGAATAATCTCACGTCCAGAATAAACGATTGCCTAACCAACTCTGACACAACAGTTGGGCATAACGGCTTAAAAGGTGACAGTGACCCCTACACATCACTCTCATGCCCTCACACCTTGACACGTGTCTAGGGCAACCCCCTTTTCAGGACCACTTGGGTACTATT
>JBBMKE010000009.1:19468422-19483703 GCA_037834125.1 Lippia alba | reverse complement strand
CATGTGATATATTTATTTATGCCCCTCACTTAGTCCTTGGACTAACACCCCACGTTGATTGTTTTTAGGTACTTTTGAAGGTTTTGCTAAGCGGGGAATAAATCGAATCGTCGTCTTATTTTGGTCTTAGCATATCGTGTTTCTGGAAATACTCATGTTTATTTATGTATTGTATTTACTTTGGGTTGGTAACCCTTGCACTTATATTGGCTTGTCGCCTTTTAAATACTTGTTGCCTTGCCGGACTTTTTGTTACACTTTAAATTGGGAGGCGTCCTCCCTTTGCTTGTGCATTTAAATTTGGAGATATTCTCATTTTATGCTATTATGATTAATCGCTTCCGCACTTGTATGTTTGCATCGGTTAATGTTGGGTTTAAGGTTTAGCCCTGCTTAGCTAGTTGAGATTTTTATTATCACCCGTTCGCTATGAGCTTGGTTTATATTTGGAAATTAATTTCACGTGTGAATCGAGCGAGTAGTGCGGGGGATGTGGTGTCTATCGATGCGGGTGCTACACAAATATTCTTTGAGCTTCTCAAAGGCCTCATCGCATTTGTTAATCCATTCGAATTTCTTGATGTTGCGGAGAATCTTAAAGAATGAGAGGTTTTTCTCGGACGACCTAGAGATGATCCTGTTCAGAGAAATGATTCGACCCACAAGACATTGGACGTCTCGTATTGTGTGAGGTCTATTGATGCTTTTAAGCACTATGATCTTATTTGGGTTTGCTTCTATCCCCCTCTGGATGATGATGTAGCCAAGAAATTTGGCCCCCTCCACGCCAAACGAGCATTTGCCAAGGTTCAGCTTCAGTCGGTATTTGCGAAGGAGGTCGAATGTGCGATCCAAGTCACTCAGGTGCGATTCCCTTTTTTCACTTTTGACGATCATGTCGTCGAAATATACCTCTATGGTTTTTCCTATATCCTCTTTGAAAACCTTGTTTACCAGTATTTGAAGGTGGCACCTATTTTTTTCAAGCTGAAAGGCATTACCTCAAAGCAGTAGATGCCTTTTACCACGATGAACGCGGTCATCTTCTTGTCCTCCGGGGTCATAAAAATTTGATAGTAGCCTTGGAAGGCGTCCATCATACTTAGGAGTTTGCAACCCACGGTGGAGTCAACCAGTTGGTCTATTCGAGCTAGCGGATAAAGATCCTTAGGGCAGGCCTTATTCAGGTCGGTGAAGTCTTGGCACATCCGCCATTTGCCGCCCGTCTTGGCCACCAGGATGATGTTGCACAGCCAATTAACGTACTTGGCTGGGGTTATGTACCCCGCATCCAGAAGCTCATTAACCTTTTGCTCGATAATCTCATTGCGCTTGTCGCTCTGAGTCCAGAGGCGTTGCTTGAAGGGGCGATGACTTTTGGGTCAACACCGACCAGATCGGAGGAGCTCCAGGCGAATACATCCGCATTTTCCCCCAGGAACTGAATAAGCATACACTGTTGCTTTCCCTTCAGGTTGGCACCGATATTCATAGTTTTTTCTTCATCGTCGGGGGCCAAGTGTACGGGCACGATGGCTCCGGCCGCCGCGATTTTCCCATCGTCCATCTTTCTCTTTTTCCTAGCAATAGTAGAGGTCATCTGCTTGGAACACATCTCTGCAGTAGGATCATCCGGATCAGCCAGTTCAGTGTCAATGAAGTCGTCTACGTGTAGGAGTGGGACGATTTTCTTATTGGGGAGCTTGACTTTCTCCATGGAGATGGAGTAGCATTCCCAAGATTCGGGGATGTTGCATCTCAATTCCCCAATGCCATATGGGGTTGGGAGCTTGATAGTCTGGTGGTAGGTCGAAATGATGGCCCTAAACGCAATGAGGGTTGGGCGCCCCATTATGATGTTGTAAGCCGAGGGGCCTTCGACCAACAAGAATTCGACCAGTTGGGTTGCTCTTTTGGGTAACTTTCCCATCGAGGAACGAGCTTAACTTGTCCCTTGGAGTAAACTTCGGAACCGTCGAATCCCGTTAAGGGCATTTTGATGGGTTCATAATCAAACTTATCGTGCAGATTCATTTTTTGCAAGGTAGAGTAAAACATAATGTTTTCCGAAGCTCCACTATCAACAAGGGTCTTGTGAATGGCACAGTTTGCTACATCGAGCGTGACTACCAGCAGATAACTCGGCACAGTGCCATCCCGTGGCATCACTGGTATAAAATCCCTATCACTAAAGGAGATCTCTTACTCCAGCCACTCTTTGCCTGGCTCGATGTGCATAACTTCTCTGGGGCCATAAAGCTCTCGGCCGACTTCCCTTCTCGATCGCTTGTGGGCTGTCTTGGAATCTCCGCCAGCCAGGTCGCCTACTATCATGAAGATTTCATTGGTTGGCAGGTTGTGCTAATCTTCGTCAGCCATTTTTTTTAGCATCTGGTTGCACCCTCTCCTGGCGGGTGGGAAATCTCCTCGGTCGAACGCTTGTTGGGCCCAATCGTCCAGCTTCCTGACGAATTCGGTCAGGTGGCCCCCTTGGATCAACCTTTCAATCTCCTCACGTAAGGCGATGCATTCGGAGGTCCAGTGTCCATATTGCATGTGGTATGCGCACCTTTTGCCGGACTCCTTGGCCTTCTTGGTTTCTTTCAACTGTTTGGGCTTCTTGAGTAGCCCGCGATCCATGACTTCATAGATTTTCTTGATTGGGCAGGCCAAGACGGTGTAGGGCTTCTTCACTCCACTGCCTGAGGGTGCCTCCCTCTTCAGGTGCTGCTCCATTCGGTTGGAGAGCCCATGGGGGTCCGACCGAGCTGGGTCAAAATGAGGCTGGTGGTCGCGGGGCAGCTTATTGCTCCATCTCTCGTTTCTCCGGGCCTGGGCATGGTTGCTGGCCTTGACCTCCTCTAGGTGCATATATTTACGTACAATTACTATGACCTCCTCCATGTTCTGAGGCTATTTAAGGATCATGTCATTGGCACATTTCGGGTGGCGGATCGCAGCGTGGAGGGTTTGGGTGAGCACATCAAGGTTCGAGTGCTCGACTTTGACCAGCGCCTCGTTGAAGCGGGAGAAGAAATGCCTCAAACTCTCTCCGTCCTCTTGAACGATGGTGTATAGATAAGTGGAGGAGAGTTTGACCTTTGACATGGATGAGAAGTGGGCCTTGAACTTTCGTGATAGGTCATCGTAATCAAGGATGTTGTGGGGAGCGGGCCTTTCGAATCAATTTTAGGCGGGGCCCTCGAGCGTAGTTTAGAAGAGTTTTGCCCATATCAGCTTCGAACGGCCGTATAGGCTGACTTGCGCCTTAAACTTGGAACAGTGCTTGATGGGGTCCGAACTCCCACCATAAATAGGGAGGTTCGTGGGGACCCTATCCTCAAGTTTTGCATTGATGATGGTGTCACAGAAGGGGGACCTTGCCTCCCTCTCACTTCTGTAGGCCCTCGCTTGATGAGGGCGGTGGAGCTCTTCTAGGTCGGCGGGCTGATAGGCTCTGGGGGCCTGCCCGCGGGGAACGTGTGAAGACACTTCCTCCTGGGGGTTGATGTAATTATCGTTCTGTTGTGGGCGAGGTTGCGGACGGGGAGGCAATTGATTCCTTAGGTTGGCCGGACCGACCCAGTACCCCCTATTGGCCCGTAGGTAGGCGTCGGACTAGCCCCCAGGCGGTCGAAGACCGGGACGTTCCTCGGAACTGGGGCGCCCCTGTCCATTTCACTCACGGTGTCTGCAACGTGTCGGGCACCACGGTCGTCCTCTCACATGTTCCTGTAAATCTGCGAGGGATGTTCTTCCTGCCTCGATCGGGCAGGGCGTCTTCCTTGTTGCTGGGCTTTGTTATCATCGAAGCCTTCATTGATCTGAGCACCAAGATGGACTTGGTGCTGTCCTCACAATTCGGGAGCGAGAAGGATAGCTCGCGGTTGGGGATAATGGCCTTGAATGAACTGGGGAGGGTATCCCCAGATATTGGCCTGCAGTGGACACTGTGGGACAGCATAGGCCATGGTCGGTACCGAGCCCTGCATCGTGGGGTATGCAGCGTTCTGAGGGGTAATCGCTAGTGGACTTCCCCTGGGCGGAACTGGCATATTGGGCTCTCTGTTCTCTCTTGCCGCCGGATAACTTCCGTACGACATTGCTCCTCGTAAGTGGCGAGGTCCGCCTCAGAGAGAACCACGCAGGCACGCCGTCAATAGCGGGTGCGCCGAGGGCCTGAGCTTGGAAGTTGCCCGTCGGCACGCTCAGGTCGGGGAATACCTCCTAACATTCTCGTCGTAAGTTCTTCTTCCTTACCTTGTTTGTACCATGATGGAAAGAAAGAGGTGGGAAAGAGAATGTTGGAGGCTTAAAATGATGGCTTCTTTTCAGAGTTTCCCACAGACGGCGCCAAGATGATCGTGTCAAAATCTGGTTATGTGCGTGGACAACAGATTAGGACTCCAAATCACCCAAGAATTTGTAGCGTGGAAGGACTCTAATGCTCTCCTTCACTGAAATGGAAAGAACAAACGTGAAATCAAAGGCCAAAAAGGGGAATGTAGGGGTTGGACCCTTTTTGGCATTCCGACGCTCAAGTCAGGGACTAGTTCTGGGTCGGGAATGCAAATGAGTGAAGGAATGAGTTCAGTTCGCGCAGAGAAGCTTAGTCCGAAAAGACATACCTCCATCTCTGGGAGAGATGGCTTATATAAGCGATGACTGTGTGCAAGGACACCCCCCAGTAAGAGTGGATCTTGGTCTGCTAAAGGTGGACTGAGATGACGATCGGAACAGTGCTTTCTGGCGGAAAGCGTTGTACCTTCTCTGCAGCCACGCCGTAACAGTGTCCTTGGGAGGCCGCATTTAATGCGCGTGAAGGCGGAGAGAATCTGCATTTAATGCTCATGTACGGAACATAATGGGTCGGATTCGACCGTCCGTCTCGGTCGAGAGCGCAGCCTGGGTCGCAACCGCCGTCTGACGAGGTATAAAAGGCGCAACGAATTCTTCCAAGGGGTGGGTCGATGGTGGTCCTGGACCAAGGGTCGAAACTTGGGCGCGTCCCTGTGTCCACGTCAGCTGCCACGCGGCGCGAGTTGAGTGGGCCACGCGGGAGCCCCAATTTATGCCCTATCACCGTGACTATAGAAGAATTTAAGAACAAAATTATACAGAAGAGTTTAAGCAAAAAAAGAAGAGTTTAAGTACAAAACTGTAAAAGTACGTGGCTAAAATTTATGTTAAAAGTATATAAAAAAATAAAAATGAGAGTCTATGATACGAAATGAGTCTTGAATAAATATAAGAGTATAGACAAGGCGTCCTAATTTATATAATAAAAATAACAATAATCATGGCCAACAGAGGTTGGTCCAAGTGGTTAATGAGTTTATTCTCAAGAGTGAGGTTTCGTGTTCAAATTTCATTTGAGTGTGATTGAGTTAAAAACAAAAAAATAAATAAAATAATAATAATAATAACAATAATAATGATAAACCACAATTTACATAATTCCAACCTTGTAAAACGTGACAAAATAACAAAATAATAATGATAAGGTTTCTCTATAACATTTAATTAGATATGTCTTAATTAAATACAAGATTAATTATTAATCAAGAAATGAAGTTCCGAAAGGATTAGGAATCCTAATTAGTCTTTAAGGATACTTTTAGGAATTCTAACTCTTAAAAGATAAGGGGTATAACGGACAAGTGTTAATTAGCTTTTCGAAAAAAGAAAAAAAAAGTGTACAAATTAAACACTCAAAACTTTTCCTAACCAAAAAACACGAGCTATTTTGAAGTTTCGAAAACGAATAATTCGAATCTAAGTAAGTACTCGAAACTTTTTTACTTTTGATTTTAAAATAACAGTTGCAAGCAAATAATTTTTTATTAAACTTTTTTAAATTTCTGCAGCGCGTCACATATATTTCCAATAGTAGGACCCACCCCATCACCCTCCGAATATTAATGTAGTTATTACTTTAGAATGTTCAAATTAAGAAAACAATTGTACTGGCATGCTGCCCAAGTTCCGCCCAACTCGCCTAAACATCATTCGCAATTCCACAAGTTAAATACGACTTCCAGAATATGTATTTGACCGCCTTCAAACAGTTATCCAATCCTAGGACATGAAAATAAACCCCCGTTCTAGTCATAGCCGTGTAATTTATGGACATTAACTAATTCGAATGTCAATTCCCTTTGTCTTCGGCTACATACGGTTCTTTCATCATCATTAGTCGTTATTATATATATATACACACACACACACACAAATGTTTATCAACTGTTAATACCTAAATACCTAATACGATCCAAAGTCAAATTTTCTGGTCTTTCTTGGGACTTCGTTCACCACCCCACTATCTCTACTTCGGATTAGGCAATATATATAAACCTAATAGGACTTTTGAGTTTTGAATTGTAGTTTTGGTATTACAACTTGCATTAAAGTTCTTGTGCTTCTTATACTCTATATCGCAACAACTCAACTTTCAAAGTTGAAGCACGCAACCAAATATATGCATAGATCAGCCATATATATATAAAGCAAATTTTGATATATCTTGATAGTTTGTTCTCTTCGTGGCAAGCAAGGTATGTAAATTCTTAATCAGTGTTCCATGTTAAAATTTTCCATATTGGTGTATTGAGTTCGAAGTCCTGAGTAGGGCAGTTAGGAGAGCTTTACACCTTAGTACATGTCAGATATTCTCGGAAATAAATGGAATATTGAAAATAAAATGATATTTCAAAAAAAAAAAAAGAAAATAAAATGAAACAGTACATGCATATTCCATATTCCGTGACTCGTCGAGGAAGATATTTTATGTTCTTGTTTTTCCATACTCAGAAACATGAAGAAGGGTTTTCTCGATCGTGTAATTTTTTGAATTCATAATTTCCACTTTGAGTTTTGCGTGCGATATGAAAGGTCTTTCTTCTTTTCTTTTCCCTAATTCCTGCTTTCTAGTTTAATTTGCTTGAGTTGTTAATGCAGGATTGTCGGAAAATATGGGCAAGGGTCCGAAGCAGTCTATTCTGGGATGGCTTGCGATCACATTATGTTTCTTCTTGGTTCTTGGTTGCACCACCACCATCCATGCAGCCAGGTATTGTCATAGTTTAATTCTCCGCAAACTTACACACATTAATTAATTTAATTAAATGTCTCGTATTCAACTCTTTCGATATACAACTACCTCGGGACCAATAATTTCGTAGTCTAATAATCCAAACCTAACTCAACATTAGTTTACCTTCTTGATTTATTTACTATTGATAACGACGCACTGAATTAATGTAACATTAATGGTATACGAAATATTATTCAACTATGAACAAGTCGTAAAGTAAATGGTAATTATTATCGTAAAGACGGGGGGATGTGGAATTAAGGACCAATTAGGACTAAGGCGGCCATTCGTGATGATTAGGTTATCTCTCGACGTGCAGTAGGCATCCAACCCCTTTCCTTTTCCATGGAATTTCCTTAACTAATCCTACTTCTGTGGAATCTCTCGTCACAACTAAAACCTGCCACTTTTGAATTTCTTGTCCTTAATATTCATATCTTCCAACCCCACAAAGTCTTGATACTTATAAATGGACCACACATATTGACGCGTAATGAACTACATACACAATGCCCTTTAAGAGGAAACCTTCTAAATAAATTGATTTCAAAACTAATAAACTCTTTTAAATTAGTATAATGAGAAGTTGTCTCATCTTTGAGGTGCTTAAAACTTTACGAGATGGCTAGTTGTTGTAGGGTGGACAATATTTTATTATAGATAAAAAGTTAGAAAAGAGAGAGAAGTGATAAATGCATGGATCTTAATGAAGTTCATTGAGTTTTACTTATATTTTATCGTTTGGTGATTAATTAAATTTTGATTTACATGAATTTTGAGTATGATATCTGAGAAGTAATTAATTAATTCATAACAACAACATAAATGCATTTTCAGGACAATTCCACAGAGTCATCAACCGTCGTCATCGGGGTCTCCGGTCAAGCTCCATGCATCAGGAAACCATGTAAGTCTAAGGTTTAAATCAAAATGGGGGAGAAATAAATTCAGAGATATCATACGAATATATAATAATCTATTCTATACGAATATGTAATCTATTCTATCTTATCTATTCTGTCTTATAAAAGTAAGGATACTTCTTACAAAATGTTAATTGTGTAAATACCCTCATAAAGTTTTGTCAATAATTATTAGTTAGGCGTGATTAAGTAAATACATATTACAAATTATTAAATTAAGTACATTAAAAGTGTATTTATTAACTTGAAATAGGACTCTCGGTAGAAGATAATTATTCTAATATTAAGTAGGCTATAAACTTTATAAATCAATATGATTAAATAAAAAATTATTTACATAATATTTTAATATAATTTAATCAAACTCTTTCAAAAATAATTTTAATAACTTTATATAACAGTTATAACAAAAAAATATAATATAAGACTAGAACTATTAACTTTGTCATAGTGAAGATATATGTTCTAACGTAAATTCTCATAGGAGAAACATAATTTTTAATTTCTCTAGGAGAATTAAAATTTTAATAGGATAGATTCATTTTCATACACACTAAAAGACTATAAAAATTCATTAAAAAGGAAAAAAATAAAGAATAAATAAAAGACGAAAGAACTAGAATTAAAAATTTAAATCATGTTCCATAAAAAATAATTTTAAACCATGTGGATCTAAAATTGAAACCTATTGAAATCAATATTCATGATGTTAATCTGATTCTGAGTAACCAATCTTGTAATAAATCTATTTTTTCCTTCATCAATTACCAACCACCCTCTTCACATATGTTGCTGCATTGTTGTTTAGAAAGACGAACAAATAGTTTAGTAGTAAGTATCTGTATTTATGAATGGATATATCACATAAAGTTCGTCATCTTTAGAAGAAAATTTTCTACTATATTATACTTAATTATTCAAATAAAATTCACTTTCATAAAATAATATAGAATATAATTCACATTACATGCATTATATTAACTATAAAACACAGCTTTTTAGAAATATAAAACTAAATACTAAAGCGTTATATTATTTTTTGTTTAAATTATTTTTAACTATATGACAATAAAATTAATAATATAAAAATAAATATGTACCACATTCCATATAAATGTATATTTTTATCATTAAAATTTATTATTACAAATTGATAAATTAAAAATGATATTATTTAATTGTCCAACTAAATATAAAGAGAGAATACATGAAACTATTAAAGAGTGTGAAAAGAAAAAAAAATAAAAAAATTTACAGATAGAGGAAATATAAAAATTAAAAACACAAAAATAAATGAAAATTTAAAAAGGAATGAAAAATACATATTAAATAGCTAAATGAGATATTAGAGAGACTATAATAGACAAAATTTAAAAGAATATTTCACAATTCAAAGTTACCATTTAAATTAAAGTTATTTAAAATTAAGAAACTCCAAAAGGCTCAATATGTGTCTATACAAATAAGATATAATTTAATTTTATAATTAATTTTTTATAGTGTTCAATTAAATCATTCCTTTAATTCCTTTCACCGTATACATAAAATTAATGTTGAAAAACTAACATAAATCTTGAATAATGTTCATTGGAAAATATAAATTAAATAAGAAAAACAATGGAAGATAAATAGTAAAGATACAAACAAAAAGTAAGGGATAGTTAATTAAAAAGAAATATTTATTTAACTCTAATTCCCAAAAATAAATAAATAAATAAATAAAAATAAAAAATAAACCAAATAATTATTCTAAGAGCCTAAACATCATTAAAATTAATATGGATATTATTTTTATTATAGTTTTTGTACGTTAAGGTTTCCTATTTGTGAGACAGTAAAATAAAATATTAAAATATACAATTAAAAATAAATAAACATAAAAGGAAATATTGAATATGATAGGAAGTATCGGGTAATCCAAATGGTGAGAGAAAATTTTGGTTAAACTAAAGACTTTATAAAATTTTGTGGCACAAAATTACAAGTTAGATCCTCTCGATAAAAATTTAGATCAATATTAGTTCCTATTAACTATATTACTTTACTATTAATACAAATACTTATTAAACTTATATCCATATATTTTATTGTATTTATTTATTAAAATTAATGGGTAAGATAATATAAGGCGAGCAATATTTTATTGTAGGTGAAAATATATTTGTACTACTTTAATATAATAAAAAAATATTTAAAAAGAATTAGTGAAAAAAGTAGAGAGGAAAAAGAACACTAAAAGTACATATAAAAATATATTTATAAAAGAGTGAGATGAGATTAAAAAAAAAATAACACAACAATATTAATGTACAACATAATTAAAATTATTTTTACAATTCATGTAATGTTAATCTAAAATTTTGCTTCAGATATTTCATAAGTGTATAAATTATTTAAAAATTTATCATGCTGAACCTAAGTATTATATATTTTGGAGATACTCTCATTAATGTTGAGGTATATGTTAAAAAAAATTTTGATGTATAATTTTCTATAGCAATAAATATAGAATTTTCATTTTAATATAATGTCAAAAAAAAATTTAATCATGACGTGACATAATTTAATTGAGTCATGTTACGCATTCTAGGAGAGCCACATGACTTAAGTCCACCATGGGCGAGTGATACCCCTTGTATCTTAGCCACTAATCATTGAGGTCGAATCCCATAACTAGTTTAAATTGCCCAAGTGGCGACTCGCACATGAGGCCGTTGGATCGACAAACTATAACAAATGGACTAAACAATCGAAGTCGGTCCAGACAACCTCTAAATCAACCAACATACAAGAGGTTCTTGTGAGGTTGATCTGGTGGTTACGTGGGTCAACTGGCCAAAACTTAAAGGATTTGGTTGAACACTGCATTAGAATGAGCTACAACTAGACCCTAGGTCGAGAGGTCTTACAAGTTAAAATACTACCAACGATTGCGATCAGAGTGAGGATACATGTTAATTTATGAGCCCACGTCTAAAATCGTCAGAAGACATTTAATGCTAAAAATACCTAACCCTGCTAAAAGAAAAATGAAAAGTCAAAGCATCTCATTTGTCTAGTCGAAAGTATGTTTATTGGTAGGTTATGAGATGCACATTTAATTCAATCTCATTAGTGTGTGATTTGTGTGTGTTTTAGGTTGCACTACACCCGGTTGGACTAAATTTCTATTATTTCTATATAATTTAACGAAAATATTTGGTAGAGCTAATGATATAAATCTCAAAGAACGAAATTTTTATTATCAAATTAGACATACTGTCATTCTACACGTATAATGATCATGTTTAAGAAAATAATTCATTAAGTAATAGATTATGAATATAGAATATAGTGTTATATGGTGATATTGATGTTGTCTAAGTGACCAAATAATAGACAAAAATGGGAGTTGGTCGAGAGGATCGAAAAAAAAGACTTGGACAGAGTGTTACCATGCTGATGATTAAGATGAAAAGTGAGAGAGATAGAGACATTAGTAAAAGAGAAAATCGTGGAATAGAGTTCGAAAATTTAGACAAAACTTACGTATAACCTAAATAATAATTACTTGATATTATTTAATTTTATACAATTATTAACAAATAAATAATAATGACTAATTGTGAATGCATTTTATTAATATGAATTAAATTTTTGTTTTATTATTAATGTGGTGGTATATAAAATAACAAATAATTGATCTTGTTTAAAAATTAATCAAAAAATAAAAATAATTTGTGGTAAGTTTATTATTAATTTTTAAATTTTTTTTAAATACTTAATTTTGTAAAATAAATTATTAATTTAAAATTATAAATTAAATTATTTTTTTCACAAATATAAGTTCCTTTTTTTTAATTTTATTTTATAGAAACTAGTCGAAGCTGTAAGATTAGACGGAGGGCCCACCTTATATATTACATGAATCGAGAGTCATGATCCAATAATTAAGTAGGCAAACTAACAAAAATGGCCAACAAAAGGATTATAACCTATGAAAACCCAATGAAGGGCAAATACCAAATCAACATCTTTCATACACATCAAAATACAAGAATTACTCATTCGCCTAAAAAGATGCCCAAGTTGTTAGACAAAAGTGATTATAGTCTGCATAACCGCTATCTCGCAACAAGCTCAACCATGCTGATGGAATCCTGAGGACTCAAACTCAACATACACAAGTAATACATCGTTACTAATCAAGCAATCAGCTAACTGCACGAGATGACTGCCCGTTCACAAATAAATATAAGTTACTTGCTATCTTTATTTTTTTAATATATATTAATATATTTTTTTTGTTTTGAAAAAAGGAGACCACATGGCTCATGTGTTAAAATTTTATATAAATATTAAACTTTTCATATATATATATATATATTTATTTATTTATAATTAGTAATACTTTCAATATTGAATTTTTTAGTTGGGTTTGAGTCGATTAAAGTGAATTTATAGGTTTTTAATTTAGTGAGAATAATTTGTAGTTTTGACAGCTTATTGTAGTTTTCATATTCTAAACTTAATTTAAATGTAGTTAGCATTATATATTTATTAATAAAATATAAATTCCTTAAAAATTTGAACTATGTAAATTCTATAACTTATAAATTAGAAATAAGACTCAATAATTTAAAGAAATATGAATAAATTTACTAAACAATTAAGTATATATATATCCAAATAAAAATAAAATATAAACTATGATTTATTTTTTCATATTAATTTTATAATTTATCTTAAGACTTTTAGATATGACAAAGTTTTTATGATGCAATGTCATATATATGATACAACATAAATTCTATTTAAATTTAATATGTGAGAGACGATAAAAAAATTATTTTTTCATCATGGATGAGTATTAATTTAAAATTATTGATTAATTTTTTTTAAAATTGCAAGTTTTTTATATTTGTATATATAAGTATCCATTAAAAATTTAAATTTCAGTCTCATAACTATATTAATTAGTTATATTTTAAATAGTTTTATTTTAGTAATTTAATTATAAAAATATATAAATAAATTATATATTTAATATGCAATTTTTTTATTAGACTTATCAAAATAGACTTCCTTTTGATTACGATGGTTCTTTTATCCCTTTAATTTTCATTCTACTAATTTATCTCTAATATCTTCCGCATTATAACTCTATCAACACCATGAATATTTAACTTTTTATTTATTTCGTTTGTGCTATATTTTATGAAAGTCACATCCAATATTTATTTAAAAGTCGATCGTTTTGGTAATATTTTAAATATATATTTCAATATTGCATTTATATTCACAACATTTTAATAATAAAAGGGCAGACAAAGACATTCTGTTAATTAGAATATCGGCTCTGCCCTCTAGTAAAACCATGTTTGACAAAAAAAAAAAAAAAAAAACAAAAACCATGTTTGGTAGAACATATATATTTCAACAAAATCAAATGCAGCGGATATAATCAAATCGATCTATATGAGCGGATTCTGAAATATCTTTACAGGTGGAGATTGACAATGGCATCGTTAAGCTGACGTTGTTGAACCCGAGTGGGCAGATCTCAAGTGTAGGGTACAATGGAATCGACAACGTGCTCGCACGTCGCTACCTAGAAACACGAAGAGGGTTAGTAGAACTAATTCGAAATATATATGGAGAAATATTTCATAGAAAATACCTACAAACATACTTACCTTATAGAAAGGGATCTCAATTTTTCACAACCATTCACCCATATAGTTATCTACCCATGTTCTTTAGCTAACTGATCTTTGAAATGCAGTTATTGGGACATTGTCTGGAGCAGGCCTGAGACTGGGAAAAGTAACTTCGACACGTAAACATCTCAAACTTTTACTTCAGATTTTAATTCATCCAAGAAATAATGCAACAAAATTAAATTTGTATTAATCACTCAAATTAAAGGTTTGATCAATGTGTCTTCCTTCCCTTCACAGGCTTGATGCTACAAGTTTCAGGGTTATTACAAAAACTAAAGATCAGGTTGAGGTTTCTTTCAGGAAGACATGGAATGTCTCCCATGGTGGAAATTCCCTACCCCTGAATATAGACAAGAGGTACTTCCAAACATGAACACATAACACATTCTATATATATTTTTATGTAAACAGCTTGTAAGAAATAAAGTATTCTGAGTGCTTATTTGGTGATTGTAATCTTTTCCAGGTTTATACTACTGCGTGGATCATCTGGATTCTACTCGTACGCAATATTCGAGCATTTGGAGGGATGGCCCGACCTAAATATCGACGAAGCAAGAATTGCCATCAAGCTTAACCAGGACATGTATGCAACATTTCCATACTTACCAAATATTAATTATGCTGTCATAATAAAAAAAATACTAAAAAATGTTTTCTTGCATGATTAGGTTCCATTACATGGCTATATCAGACGATAAACAAAGGATCATGCCAACAGACAGCGACAGAGTATCAGGCCACGTTCTTGATTACAGAGAAGCTGTTCTGCTGACGAATCCTGCCAATTCTAAACTCAGAGGAGAGGTATACACAGGGATACAACGTATACATATATGCAATAACTATGTTGGATTTGTATAGATGTTTTTTAACATTGTACCATTCGAATATAACTCATAGGTGGATGATAAATATCAGTACTCCGTTGACAACAAGGATAGTCATGTTCATGGTTGGATTAGCTCTAGTTCCGGTGTCGGGTTTTGGGTTATAACACCAAGCGACGAATTTCGAGCCGGTGGCCCGGTAAAACCTGACCTCACATCCCATGCGGGGCCCACATCCTTAGCTGTGAGTATTCTGAATTGTGAATTATCAGCAAAATATAAATTTCACAGGGTTTTTTTTTAGACTTTTATGGTCCTTAACTATAAAACAGGGGTTTATTGTAATTAGGATAAATACATAACTAACATAGTTTCTTATTGAATGTTTTTTCAACAGATTTTCTTTAGTGGACATTACGCTGGCCCGAATTTCAGAGTTCAATTACGCAATGGAGAGCACTGGAAGAAGGTGTTCGGTCCGGTTTTCATGTATCTCAACTCGGATTCGACCAACAAGCCGAATGCACTTTGGAAAGATGCTAAAAAACAGGTCCTTTTTCCTGCAAATGTTCAACCTCATGAGTTTTCTTCATATTTTAACTGCAAAATCATACGTTCAACCTCTGTTTATGCTGTACTTGGAAAATCAGATGTCAAAAGAGACCAAGAAATGGCCATACGAATTCCCATTGTCGGAAGATTTTCCTAAAGCCAACGAGCGCGGCACCATCAG
>JBBMKE010000009.1:19427346-19440620 GCA_037834125.1 Lippia alba | reverse complement strand
CATGTGCATAAATGTAAAGCATACAAAGACTAGTACCCATGATCACCTAACATGCTTCTTGCGAGAATTTAAATTTAACCAATAAATTAAAATTCCCATTTTCAAGCCCTAATGACTTAAAAACACGACTTGATGCGAATCTTGTTTATATAAGTTTTCAATAAATCTCAAATTACTAAAACAATAAAATTCCAATTAATTTTTGAAAAATTAATAATTTTACAAATCTGTAATTTCCAAATTTTTATATTTATTCAAAAATAAATTAATTTTAGCAAAAAAATAAATTTTTAATAAAATTAAATTGGGAATGGATTGCAAGAAATACGAAATTAGTATACGGATTACGAGATGAGAAAAACGGGGCCCGTACGCGGAGGGGCTCTCAACGACTGTTGGTTCTGAAGAAGGATTTTCCAACGGCCGTTGAATGATGGAATACTCGGTTCTGCGGTTTTAAATTCCCACGGTCATGGGTTTCTAACCCACATATTCCAACGGCCGTTGGGTTGCTCAGAACACGTTTTTGGAGACATTATAAAAGGAAAATTTGGGATTTGAGAGCCTTGTCCTCATTTTTGCCCTAATTGATTCTTCAAGAGCTTGAAGAGGGAGATTGGAAGACCAACCTGCTACCTTGAAGATTCCATTCAAGATTTTTATTGCTTTCTTGTCTAATTCAATTCCTAGTTTAGAATAAGTCTAAGATTTCATACTCTATGTTCTTAGATACCTCTAGTTCCTTGCTTAAGAGTTTAACCTATACTCATGATCTTGAATCTTGAGACTTATTGCAATTTAATGATTATGAATGCTTTCTTGTTCCTATTTTTTTTCTAGTGCTAGCATGTGTAGGTAATTTCTTAGGCAAAGGGGGGGGGGGGGGTCATGCATTGTGTAGGGCAGATGTTTGATGAAATGCCTACGTGGGAATTTGAATCTTATGAATGTGAAATTGGATTGTTTGCATATTTAGGCTTGATCATCTTAGATATGACTCTAGGTTTACATGTTAAATGAGAGTTTGCATGTGAATTGGAATATGTTTCACAATCACTTAAGATTTAGGTATAAAGAAGTCTAACCTAGTCTTGAGCAATCAAGTAATTATTAACCTGGCCAAGCCGCTGGTTAGTAAATTACACTAATCTTGATTAATTGACCTAATTAATGAACTATTGATCACGAAAGTAGGCGTAGGCATTAATTTGGTACACGCACTTGACTTTGAAAGAAGCTAGTGCATGTATACTTTAGTGATTAAGATTGTGAGATGCGATTCCACCGAAGCACTAATCGAAGATGACCTTGCATGATCATTGCTTTTCCCTTGTCGTTTGCTTTATCTTGATTAGTTACTCATTTACTTGCTTGTTGCCTTTAGTTGTTTAATTTCTTGGTTTACTTCCTCCTAGTTCATAGTTGTCTTTATTTTAGTTCGTTTAGTTTAAATTCTTGTTCTTAGTAGTAATTACTCTCTTAATCAACTTTTTGTCCGGTCTATATATTAACGAATCCATAAAAACAATTACCTTTGGTTTCTCCTTCCCTTGGGATACGACCCCTTGTGCTTATTTGACATTTCACAACTTGCACTTGGGTTATAAGATTTACAAACAACAAGTTTTTGGCGCCGTTGCTAGGGACGGGAGTTAAACCACTCTTGTTTAAGTGGTAGTAGTTAGTGATTTAGACCACTTTACTTTATTTGTTTTTAATCTTGTCTATTCTCTTGTAGGGCTGCGTAGAGCTCATAGCGACGATAACCTAAAGCATTATCCGGAAATAGAGAAAAAGCTTCGAGCTCTAAGACGAAACCGAAGACAAGAGATAGACTCGGTCCCATTCGAGATAGCCGAGAACGAGCAACACCCACCGGGACCACACCTCCAAAATCCACCTCTTCAACCACCATTTAACCCACAACCGGCCCTTAATGCAAATCAAGCCCAAGGTCTTCCGGTTGAACAAAACCAACAAGAGCAAAATTTCAACCAAGGGCCGCCATTGATGAATCCACAACAAGGGCCCGAAGCTCCAAACCCGCAAATGCCCATTCCATAACAATACCACAACCAAGGAGTTCCTTAATACCAACCACCTCAAGCTCCGAATGAGGCCCACAATCAAGGAAACCCAAACTTCCAAAATTATGCAACACCTCCGGTATATAATTTTCCTATGTACAATCCGTATCAATAACAAAGGAATCAACCAGCTCAACGACAAGTTAACGACTATGCCATGCCGAGCATGGAGACCATCCAACAACAACTTGGTCGGCCGGGGGTAGCCGCAAATCACTTTGAGATAAAGTCGGCTTACATCTCACTTCTTCAACAAAGCGCATTCATGAGATTCCCGCATGAAAATCCTATTACTCACATCAATGCTTTTACCGAAGTGTGTGATATGTTCAAGTTGAACAATGTGTCGGAGGTGCGGATTAGGTTGTTTCCTTTGGCCGTGAAGGATGGAGCGAAAGTGTGGTATTCCTCCCTCCTGGTGGAAATCAAGAGCTCTTAGCAATTGTTGTCTCAAGCCTTCCTTGAGAAGTTCTTCCCTCACTCGAAGACCTTGAAGTTAAGGAATGACATTACCTCCTTCCGTCAATACGAGGGAGAAACTTCCTATGAAGCATGAGAGAGGTTCAAGGATTTGCAAAGACAATGCCCACATCATTATTCCGAGGGATGGAAGCTTGTACAATCCTTCTATGGAGGATTATCTCATGGCCACAAGGTTATGATAGATACGGCGGCCGGAGGAGCGCTTATGGTGTTAGGAGAGACAGATGCTTTGAGTCTCCTAGAGCGAGTTGCGGCAAACAATGCTTGGTCCTCCGAGTGAGGCCCCATTCCGATGCCGAATTCGAATAATGCCGGAGCTACTCAAGCTCAAGCTATTGAAGCTTTGGAGGCCAAAATCGAAGCCAAGATAGATGCTACCTTGGGAGATCTCACGAAAAAGATTAATCAAATCACCGTAAATGTGGTAGCAAGTCAACCACCCCAAGAGATGATATCTTATCCTTGTGAGTTGTGTGGGGGTCCACACCCCTACAATTCGTGCCCTTATGCTACACCGGATAACTCATTGCCACTAAATGCTGGATTTGAGCAAGCCAATGCTCTTCACACCCAAAGGCCGGCAAATAATCCCTTTTCCAACACCTACAACCCGGGATGGGCAAAACACCCTTACTTCTCCTATGCCAACACTTCTAATATTCAAAATCCCCAAACTCCACCCCCGAGACCTAACCAAAACCCACACCCAAGGAATCCGGGCCAAAACCATCAACATCAACCACCTTTCACCCCTCAAAATCAACATCTATACTATCTATTAAGCGAGAGACTCAAGTTTGGTCTCTTGGACTCTAAAAATAATTTATTTTTTATTTATTGATTGATTTATTGATTTTGTCCGACTTTATCTATTCCACGTTCTATTAATTTCTCTTTTCTGTTTCATCACTTTTCTTCTTAATTTCTCTTCTCTTTCTTATCCCTTGAATTTTTTTATAATCATTATTTTTATCACTTTTCACTTATATTTTAAATTTTTATAATTATTAATATGACATTATCTTACTTATTTATATATTAATCATAAATTAATGATTATATTAAAAAAATTATAGAGTATATATTTCATAAAAACTTTTTAATTTTAATATATTTATATAATAATTATTTTTTATTTGTACATGCATAGAATGCGCAAAATTGTTAGTCTAAAATTAAAATCTAGACGAAAATCTGAAATACTTATTCATTTCATATTAGTCAAGGCTTAACAAAAAAGCCAAGCCCAGCCCATTTGCAAATCTGGTCGGTTGATTTCAAGTTGTTAAACGGTCTTAAGGTGGGTAATGAGTTGGACTGTTCTATTGGCCCACAGACGGCCCAATATCAACTCCCCTTTTCTTGGATGCGTTGCCAAATAATTCTTACTTTTTTTCTTCTTTTACCAAATAGTTCTCACTTAATGTTAAAAAGTACCGCCAATATAACAGATAATAATAATAATACGCATCTCATACAATTAGGAAAAAAAAAATCAGTATCTATACTATATATTAAGTGAGAGAAGTGGTCTCTTGGAGTGGTCTAACTTCTTTTTTATTTATTTAATTAATTTATTTTTTCGTCACATATATTGATACAGGTGTTTCAACTCCACTTTTCTCTCAACTTATTTTATAGTTTTATTATCTTCTTTTATGTTCCTTTTTTTAATATTTTTAAATTTATTTTAAATATTTTCTATGTGATAAACTATCTGTTCTGGTTTATTATATATTTTTATTTTTTCTTATATTTTGTAATTTTTATTTTGTATTAGTTTTTAAGCTTTAATCGTATTAAAAATAATTATAAAATAAATATGAACATAAAAATTTTATTTTAATATATATTTAAATAATTACAATTTTATTATTTAAATACGCATAGAATGTGTCAGAATTACTAGTATATATATATGTGTGTGTGTGGAGAATGGGAAGTTCCGGTCCAAGCATGATTGATCGGACCGAACTATTAATATAAGGGTCGCTAAGTAGAGAAATATAATTTTTAATAATGTAATTTATTGTAGTTAGATTCAAAATAATAAAACCACATAAACGAATTTACCGTAACGTCTAATAAAAGTTACTATGTAATAATTGAATAAAAAAATTGGGAGGGGGGAGGGGGCTTAAGGACAAGAAAGTTGCGTATGGAAAAGCCCGTGAGAGAAGCGAAGAGAATAGATGAAATTGAGGAGTTTGGTTATCTCTCACGGGGAACCCAACACCCCCATCACGAGATACATCACCAGTTTCCTCATAATTTACGGCCACAACACGTTTAATTTCCAGCATATATCCCACCACAATCACTACTTCAACCCTTATGCATACATACAACTCTCTAACTGGGCGGACCGGTTACGACATCTCAGCACCATCTGTCAACAATTGTCTGTCACCACCCCAATAATACTCAAAACATACAAATCATAATTCATACATATATATACATATATATGTACGTATGCACATATATTAATATATACAACAATGAATTAATTACATGATTACTTGCAAATGTGAAATTAACTAGTCGAGCCATAAGCTTTTGTTTGTAGTAATATTATCAGTTCTTAATTTGGAAATATTGTCTGAGATTCTCAAAGAGCGAAGAATGAAGATGACTAAGCTGTTTTTCTGAACAAAGATGACTGTAAAATATCATTAACTAGTTAAAACTCGATTACCATGTATGCACAAATTAAATGTAATTAGTTCGCCTGAAAATCTGGCTCTTTGTATATAAGTTTTCTTGAGAATTCTTTTCTAACTTTGATTCTTAATGTCACTATGTACCCGCTCTCGATGTACAATATTGCTAGTGGTTCATAATCACAATCTCAGTTCAAATTTCTCTAATAAGTACAATTATAAGATTCAAAAAAGTAGGGATAGCTCAATTTCAAAACCGCACGCAATTTATTCTTGGTGAATCGAGTTTGGTCAAACTACTAAAATATAAAATTTAACTTGATCCGGTTAAGAAGTTAGATATCATATATACGGAGCATACTCAGATATCGTATGTGGAAAGGTATTGATTAAAATATATGCAAATATAGGTATGGACATGGAAGTTGGTTATACTTGAAAATTTAAAAAAAAAAAAAGAAAAGAAAAGAAAGAAAGGGTATTGTGTTTAAGTGAAAAGGGACGTTACATAACAAAGATGAGACAAACCCCACAGCACTTTGTCGCGCAACCCCCCCACCCCACGCTGCTACTGCACACTGCTGCAGCTCCTTTATTTACTACGTACTTCTACTTGCATGCTACACATGTATGTATGTATATATAAATATATAATAATTTTCTTATACGAGCGGTCTTGAATTTTCTGTTTCAATGATGTGTTTAATTCATCTATCGAATGTATTAAATAAATCTTTAATTTTTTTATATTATAATTAATTCTCTTTCTTAATATCAATTGTCTATTTATAAGTGTTACACGCGTTACACATGTATGTAATTGAATTAAAAAATAAAACACTGAAAACATTTAAATATGCACATAACAAGCTTGTTTTGGTATCATGTTCAAAAATGGATTTGACCTAATTACTCGGTTTAAAAGTTAGTTCATGAGGAGAAGATCGTCAAAGTCCATATTTGTAAATTTATTTGATGTGATTCAATACTTAATTAAAACACAACTCAGGTAATTAAGTAGATTCATTAAAATTGGAGTATCTTTATTTTCTAAATTTTAAACACCATAACTATAAACAATATTTTTTTGATTATATTAGTTTGATCGAATCAAATGATTCAAATTAGTATTAGGCAATATTTGACTAGATCATAGATTTAAGTATTTTGATTATACTCGGTACCTCAAATCAGTTTCAAATTACACCACATACAAACATTATAGAAAGCTGGCAGAACGTGAGATTCACTGTGTACACATATTTGCAGGATCCTTTGGGATAAGTTTAGGGTGTTCAAATTTTCATTCAAATTTTGTATTTCAAAACCATCCCAATTATCCCATTCAAATGGTTACAAAACGCTTTTTTAACGTGTCAGAATTAAATCAAACCCTTAAAATATAAGTTCTTCGTATCGATACTAATTGCATGCTCATAAATTCAAACAAAACACCCCCGGTTAAACTTTAACTACTAAATTATATCAGTTCGGTTATTTTCATTCGTGGGCCAAACGACAAAATAGTAACTCTCAATCAAGAGATCGATGGACCAAAGTGTACATCCATAGAAAGTTTGTGGGCCTCTGCCTCAGTTCTTTTCCCTCTGCTTTATTTAATTCTCATTTACTAGTTATCTTTAACGTACATATATGTAAATCTCTCCCTTCTGTAGCCTCATCCCATTACATCATCTGCTTCAGTTTGTCTGTTTTACACCTCCTACATCTTTCTAATCTTCTATATATATATATACGTCGACGTAGACACTTTATATATGTTCCACCTCTCTTTCTCACAGACACACACAAACAGAGAGAAAAACCCTTTATTTTATTCCCTCAGATCTAATTAATTGCCTCCCAAAGAAAGCTTACATTGTTTTTCATCAGTTTTTCTTGATGAAGATCACAAGAGGCCATCAACATCCTCTCATTGTCTTATCAGTTATCAACCCCATGCATGAAACCAATGAATTTCATCACTATCTTGCTGCTATCTTTGCCTCTGCACTAGGAAACTGAACAACCAATTTTTCCATAATTCACCAGCCTAACTAATTGCTTCTGTAATATAAGTACAGAATCTTGCTCTTTCATATCTCTCTTTCTTTCTCACATAAGGGTTTTCGATCCTTTCCCGGTGCCAAAGCCATGTCGCCCGACGTTAACAAACCTGCAGCGGCTGGAAAAGACGAGAACCAGAGCTCCGCCGGGAGGAAGACCTCCTCCGGCAGGCCGCAGGAGCCGTCCCTCAAGTGCCCGCGGTGCGATTCCCCGAACACCAAGTTCTGCTACTACAACAATTACAGCCTCACGCAGCCGAGGCACTTCTGCAAGACGTGTAGGCGGTACTGGACCAAAGGCGGGGCGTTGCGCAACGTCCCCATCGGCGGGGGATGCCGGAAAAACAAGAAGCTGAAGTCGTCCCCGAGGCTTTCCGGGGATTCGAAAGATCACTCGAGTGGGTCGTCAGATCATCATCATGTTGGTGGGTTGAAGTTCTTCCAGGGAATCTCGCCTGCCATGGATTTTCAGTTTGGAGGGGTTAATTATCCCAGGATTGTTCATCCTTCTACAAACAGTACTGGTTTGTTTACCCAGTTTTCTCAGTTCAGCGATTTGTCGAACACCTGCGGCGCAATTTCCTCGAGCCCTTGTTTCAACAGCCTCGACCCTTCTGCAGCAGGAACTTCTTCCCCTCTGATGGGATTCAATTTCCCGTTCTCTAATTCCGCAGTTCGCGAAGGAAACAATAGCAGTAATTTCCCAGAACTAGCAGGATCTTTAAATGTTCCTAACAGCGTTGCAACCTCGATCGAGTCGTTGAGCTGTATGAACCAGGACCTGCACTGGAAATTACAGCAACAAAGACTAGCCATGCTGTTTGTTGGAGATAGTAACAACAACAACAGCAGTAATCAGAAAGAGCCATCTGTTGATCTCGTTGAGAAACCCCTTCAGCCCATTTTGTTTGAGAATCTGGATATTTCAAAGCCGCAAGAATCTTGCGGAATTGCGTTATCTCAAAAAGATGGCAGCCGTGGCGGCGGTGGTGGTGGCGGCGCGGGTGGTGGGAGTGGCAATCTGTCGACGGAATGGTACTTCGACAATTCTTACGCGACTGTGAGTCCAACACCGGCAACAACGAGCAGCAGCAACGTAAATCATGAGATGAATAGCAGCAACTGGAGTAGTGGTGGAATGCAGGCATGGAGTGATCATATGTCCCACTATACCTCGCTTCCGTAATTCAATTCATGGAAGAATTAGTGATAATTAATTACTCCAGAATCTTACACTGATGAAGATCAGAACACTACAGTATCCAGACTGATGTCATCTTCTTTAATTTCTTTCATTTCCAGTTTAGTTGAATTAGTGTTGATGAATGCTTGCCTAGCTAGTAATGAATTATGATATTGCTCAAGATGCAATGTACATTGTGTTCAGTTTGTGTTAGTTTCTTTTTGTTTCGAGTTCAAGATGTGGAAATTAAATTATTAATAATGTTCATCAAAAGGTGAGATTTAAGTAGCTTTTCGACATTCAAAGTTTCATTCCTTCATTGTCAGTTTTTCTATCTTTTACGGGGAATAATTATAGCAGGACCTCGACCAAATCAGTATAACGAAAAGGTGAAAGTTTGATACTTATTGTCTGATTGATGAGAATTTTAGAAATTGAGCTCGATTAAATAATAATTAATACACTTTTCATAATCACAACCTCGAGTAGAATTTAAGGTTTCTTTTTAATCTTTTCTTAGCGATGTAACTTGTGTATATGTAATCTTTCTTGTTCCCATTCGATTTTCTTTCTTAGCGCGAGTACTACATAGGTTTGATTGTCTCAATTCGATTGCACCGTTATAAGGCCGGAATTTAAACCCGAGCATTATGAGAGTGACTTTCCCAACTCAATTGCTCCGTTACGAGATCAGTACTCAAACTCCCAGCATTGTTTAAGGGTATGAGAACCCTCATCCGGTAGACCATTGTGATACATAGTATAACCGTAAGTTTCTTTCTCTGATCATCTCCATTTTTCTTCGGTTCTTTTATGGATGGAATGTCATTGGGATAGGTGATGGGCACTTTTGGACCATTATTAAATAAGAGCTAATTAATGGCGCACATATATATAATATGTTGATTAGTTTGATGTGGAGTAAAGTGTCGTTGATGATATCTCAGTTTTGCAGTGTCTCTCTCAATCAGGTAACTGTCTCTCAGAGACTTTGATCAGCTTACTGACGACATACAATAGCTAGCATCCTGTAAACCCTACAATATAATGGTCCTCCCTTCCTAAGTAGTTAGTACTCAGTACTGATCTCTTTCACACCCTACAATATACACACTCTGATTAATTAAATAATTGCAGTGATAATTAGTTGCAGGACTGGTGCAAATTGGTGGTGTCTGAAAAAGTGGTGGGCTTGGCCAGTCAATTTAATGAGCTTTCTGTCCAAGTTTGAATTGAATGAAGATCTAAGAGGGAGCGAGAGAGTGAGAGAGGAACAATGCGGGCATAGGGTTCGTCCTTGGCTCTTGTAGAAATGCCATGTTTGTAGCTTTTCTGGGAGGTCTTGGACAGTGAGCCTTCCTGCTCCCATACTCTTCAATCCTTGCTCTTACTCTTACTCCCCATTTAATTGATCCGGTTCGAACCAAATTAACCGATGATATGAAGCAAACACATCCTTATTCGTTATATTGATTGACTGTGTTAAAGTTTATACTTGATTTAACTCACTTCAAAAGCTAACTGATGAGGTGAGGGTTGTCTTGCGTTTATTAACTAACACGTGGTTTGATCTTCTTTTAATGTGGGATGTTAACACACACCCCGCATGTCATTCTCTAATATGGTATTAGAACAAGTTGTATCCTGCATTTAAATTACACGCTTCAAGTTGACCCAAATTGTCGGGTTTAGGTAGGCTGAATTAAGTTTGATATAGAATTTTCTCTCATTACTTGTGTTTTTTGTTTTTTTTCTAAATTGTTAATGTTCTTTTTGAAAATTGCATTAAAAATTAAAATGGGTTTATATTGTGTTTGACGTTGGTTATGAAAGAAGAAAAAAGAAGGGTTTAAAGTGTTGGCATCACTAAATATTGATGACAACCTAAGTTTATATTACAATAAATAAGCAACTACTTGGACATGAATAATCTTTTATAGTATTCCTAGAATAAGTTGATGTGTGCTAATTTTGTCGATGATAGTGAAAGGGAAATAATATTTGCTTTTTACAATTCATTTTCATTCCTGAATTTAACCTTTTAGCAGGATAAAAAAAAAGGAAAAAATAATATAAAGGGTAAGGAGAAAGCCCCACCTATGTCAAGATATAATCATTGTTCAACAACCTATATCCGTCATCGGTCCCTACAGCTAGCTCAATTGTTTGATTTGCAGGAATTAATCATTATAGAGATTTATAATTTACTCTCCTTTTAATTAACGTCATACATATCATAATATTATTGGGCAATAAAGATTTCGGGTAGCTAATTTTTTCACTAAATGATCCTCGTCATTTCGAATTTTAGAACAACTTACCAAAAATTTCATTGAATCATAGTATTTCTAATGATGAGACAATTAATCAAACAACTTAAAGTTGCACTATACGCATACCACACAATATATCGAAAACCCTAGTGAGTTTCTTCTAGTTAACTATGCATATCTCGTGATTAAAATGTTTGTTGCCTGGGTTTATCTTTATTAAAAAATTATACAAATTTATGTGCAATGTTAATAAATAAGATTTCACAATACTACGTACTACAATGAGAAATTTCAACTAATCCAAATTAATTTAAAATACTCTCGTCGCAATCAAGAAGGTCAAGTACTTTAACCTATATCACCAGAACCCCAAACAAGACAGGACCCCCAAATCAAAAATTGTAGCCTGATGCCTGAGAAAAGCCAGCTCAACAATCCCTTACCTACACTTTGTTTTATATTTGAATTAACTTTTGAGAATCATACACATATATACGTTGCTTTTTTTATAAAAAATTCCATTGCTTTTCTCCTTTTTGTTAGTATCGGCTTTTAATTTGCCTTTTGTTCTATACAAATGATTACAAAAGTCATCATGATTCTACACCTATTGCTTTTACAATATGCATACATATGTATGTATATGTGACCAGTGACCTTTTTAAAATATTTGAATAGATTTGAATAAGAGAGAAAGAGAGGTGGCGTGATTAACGTGATCTGGGACTAACAATGACAATGTGAAAATGGCCTTTCTTCAACTGTGAAAGAATTGCACATATATTGAGCATGCAAGAATTTCATGAGCCTCCTCACAACCACATCTGGAAAACCCCTTTTTCTCTTCATCAACCCCACCTACTTGTGTTTGTGTGTCTCTATTTCTATCTATTATCTTGTCAACTATCCCATATCAAATAATTAGAGACGTTAAGTTCAATTCATAATGGCCTGGCAACCATTCCCTCAATAGTTAACTTTTAAATCGGAAGTGAGTTAAGCCAATCACATTATTCATCATTATATTGGAAGGTCTGTCTCTCCACCCTCGTAATTCCACGGCCCTGGACATGCTAAATTTCTACCATTTTAACGTTATCTTTAGGTGATGTTAATCCAATTATGTTCGTGTATACGAGGACGACGAGGGTTTTTGCCTGTGAGTGTGTGTGAGTGGGATTCTTGGTATTCCTTACTGTTCCCGAAACGAGAAAAACGCAACGATGATCGTCATCCTATTTGTCGATTTCTTAGTCCCAAAACAAATTAGATTATCCACCGGCCACCCGCGCCCCCACAAAGTAATCATTCTTATTTTAGCCTTTATCATCTCCATACTGCAAATAATGCGCTTCTGCAAATGGGTTTCATTCATTATAACGTCCAATGTTTGGAATTATTCTCGACAGCAAATTTTGGATGGATTCATTTGCTCTTTATTTGCTTACTAATTACTTCTTGACCACATTTTGAACTATGTTTATGATGAATTACAAATAACACCCTACTCGGGGTGTTTTTTGTAATTTTTTGATTATGAAAATTTTTTCTGTAATTGGATTATATTTCAAGAGGAGGAGGGTGTTTTTTTTGTAATTTTTTAATAATGAGAAAATTTTCTCTAGTTGGGTTACATTTCAAGAGGATATTGTGATTATGTCGATGATAAGAACGGAATATGTCAATGATGAATTATGTTATGTATTTAATTATTTACTTTTTGCTCAAATTCATCCGATTATGAATTGATCAAGAAAATGATCATGTTTACTAATTTAATAAAAACTATGAAAGTATATGTCCGATCTAACTCATCTTCTCATAAAAATTGTGTCCAATCTAACTCATCTTCCAATAAAATTTGTGAAAATATGTATTCGACCCAACTCACCTTCTAATAAAAATTGTGAAAATATGTGTTCGACCCAACTCACCTAAAAAACTAGCGGATATTGTCAGAACTTAACTCACATCAAAAGCTAGTGGATAAGGTGAAAGTTGTCTAACATTAATTATTAACTAGCACATTATTTGTTTTTTTTTTTCAATGTGGGATGTTAATACACGCCCAACACGTCCAGGTTCGAACAATCAGGGGTCTAACCTGTAGCGAAATCTAATTTAGTTCAATTTTTTTCAGTTTACTATGCATGGTATAAGTTATGAATTTTTAGTCTTAATTCATTACCCTAAATCAGATGGAGAATAATAATCTTATTTTTATGGTTTCAAGTTTGGACCTATGTTTATAACATGCTCTCAAGTTTCATGTTTCAGAATTAAATAAAAGGATATGACCTCAACTTACAACAAAGGCCAATGGACAAAGGCCTACTATAATGGCCCATCAATGAAAGGCCCAAACCGAAATTGGGCCTAATCATCCATTACAACTTCGCTAAATGTCAATCATTTCTTTACATGCACTACACAATCCGTATGAGACAACTGAAAGACAAAAGTAAGCCATGTTAAAGAGCATTCAACACTAGTTATCTTGACCACATCCTTTTCTTGCT
>JBBMKE010000009.1:19397815-19411385 GCA_037834125.1 Lippia alba | reverse complement strand
AGGTTATGAAAATTGGGTTTAGGAAATTGGGTCAGCTGATAGGATTATGGAGCAGGTTAATGAAGCGGTTTAAAAGGGAAATTGGGTCGGAAATTGGGTTAAAATTCAAATTGGGCGCAGGTCAATGAAATCCGCCAAAATTGTTGACTTTCGGTTCGGTTTAGTAAATCGGCTATAACTTCTTCATCCGAACTCCAAACTGAGTGATTCAAAAACCCACGAACTCGTTACAAAACTATCTACCCAATTACAGTAAAATCTATCCAGTTTCAGGCCTCAAAAATAAATTTACCAATTAAGCTGTAACTTTAATCATTTACGGTCAATTAAGCACGTTGGTTCTTACACACTTAAATCATGCTTAACAAGACTTAGAATATGAATTGAGCGTATAATCAAGAGTCACAATTAGCACATAAATCATGCCAAGCACATGAGTCACGTAATTCCACATAAGCTACATACAAGGCATAATCATCACATAAGCATGCATTAAAGCGTAAATCGTACTCTCGCGTAGCTTACCTTGCCTTGTCGATAAACGGGGCATTACACAGGCCTTTTTCTGCACCTTTAACTTCTTTCAGTCTAGATTTTACATTAATTCTCCATTCCAACGTAATTAGACCTGCAAAGCCATTTTTAAGCATAATTTCAGTTACATACATAAGGAAAATTAAAGCAAATTAAGAATAAAATACACACTAACAGTAAGGTTCACATAAGTTCAAGTTTGGCTAACTTTGGATAAGAAATGGTTAAGATATGGTTAAAATAGTGCAAGGTGGTCATTTAGGTTGGTAGAACATGTTTCGGGCAAAATTCGGGTGCTCAAACGAGCTTAGAAAGATATGAGGTTGTCCCATTAACTCCGAATTGTCGATTCGAGTTCAATGGATGTAACAAAATTTGAATCCGAATTCCCGAGCTCAAGATATGCCGCCTAGAACCAAAGGTGCGCTAACTGCTCTTTAACCTCCGGTTTGGTCTCGTTTCCAAAATAAAATTCGTTACCACATCAAATAAATTCGAAAACATGAAACCACATAGACACGTTGATAAGACATAAATCTCCAGCATACTAAATTTTCACAAATTTTTAGAGTCATATCGAATAGAAATGACACGCAATCATATCACATAAGTGCATAAACAATCAAGAATTCATATGAAAATTCAAATTTAAATAATATCAATTAATAAAATAATTAAATATATGAAATCATATAAGAATAATTTAATTTAAATTGAGCAATTTGGTAAACACATACATTATACTTGTACAACTGAAAAATCGGGCGTCACAGGACACGAATCGTCAAAACAAATCCAATGATGAAGTCGAAATTCGAATCCGAATTCTCGAGCTCAAGTTAGCCAAAGAACGGCAAAAAACCCTAAAATCGATTAGGTCTCTAATCTTCAATAAAATAGACTTTCGAGTCAAAACACTTAATAAACAAGTTCTAGGGCAACAAATAAAATAAAATAAAACTCATATTGGCACACTAGGCATGCAACGCCACGTATTTGCAATTAAAGAAATTAAATTACGTAATAAACTCACTCGTGACGTCGTACCTGGATTGTCGAGGAAACGGGGTGTCACAAAGCTTCGCAAGTACCCAACGCATCGGTTGTGGGGCTGTGATTCAATCATATCAAATGATAAGTCACGTCGGTTCACCTTTTATAATATTTTTTTGGTGCTCCAACAGGCCAAAACGCCTAAATCAACTCTTCAGGAGGCTTATCCCAAGATTGCCTCTCTTCAATCATAATCTATCCAAGTTTGGCCAATTTGTCTACAAGGTTATTGTCTTCCCACCATATGTGTTTCAGAACACAAATACAAGGCTTGCGAAGAAGCTCCCGGCAGTCCTTAATAAGTAACCCCCAGTGGATGTTCTACCACATTAGCTTTCTCGATTAGCTTAACAATCGTCTAAGAGTCGCACTCGACTACAAGGCGTTCGAATCGCCTGTCTTAGGCAATACGTAACCCTTCATGCAGACCTAAAATCTCAGCAGTAACAATTTCAAAAGTCTAAATCTTAATAGCAAAACTCGTAATCCACTTGTCTTCCTCATCACGAGTCACGCTGCCGGTAGCCGCTGTCATCTTGCACCTATAAAGGTTATCATCTGTGTTGAGTTTAACCCACCTTGTAGGTGGTTTTTACCCACCAAATCTTTCTCAAAACCACCTGAGTAGGGATCTTGACAATATGACAACCCCGAATATCTAGGATGAGCACTTTCATGTTGTTGAGTGTAACACCTAGCTGTTTATGCTTCCCTTGGTATTCCCATTTATTTCGTTGCTTCCAAAGCGTCCACAACCCCGCAATGAACACCAATTTCCAGTCGGCATCAGGTACCAGTTTATTTCGGCATTTCTGGTTCCAGACTTGAGTAGACTAGCCATCTTTCACAGTGTTATAGAATTTGCTTCGATCTTTCTCATCAATCACAGTTGCCCAGAGCATTCTCGTTGTGGTACAGTTATGAAAAATGTGTATTGCACCTTCCCTTCTAGATTGCATCACCGACAGCCACCTTCATCCGTCATATGCCGGTCATATTTAAGTACATTGCACATGAGATTTCTATAGTTAAGAAGCTATAGAAAACACTTGAATTTGCTTGGGAGATGGCTATCCCATATCATTTTCTAGGATTTATCTGTGTTAACGGCATAAGTGTTCTGTGTTGTATATGCAGAAGAGCAGCTGAACTTCCTCGAAGCATTTCCACTCCAGTAAATGTTATTAGTAGCTTCTGTATTCAAGGGTAAAGGAATTTCCACTCCAGTAAATACTATTAGTACCTTCTGCACTTTTTCTATAACCTCCATGAAAATAGCGTTAGAGTGTTTCCCATCTCCCAAGTTGGCTCCAAGATATTTACCGGTTGATTTCATTTCTTTTATTTCCAAAGTTCAGAGAATTGCTTCCCGTCTATAAGATGTTGTTGCCCGAGCAAACCAAATTGGATTTATGTGGGCTGATCTTAAGTCCCGAGGCGCTGCAAAATCTATCCACACTGTTGCATTAACTGGGGAGGCTTTGGAAGTTAGAACAATGTCATTAGCGAAAAGCAAATGGCTAATCTTCAGACAGTTTACTACCGATTTCCATTGTTTGGATTCAGTAGCCTTATCAATCAAGTAATTGAGACGCTCCATGCATAAAACGAACAAATAGGGAAAGAGAGGGTCCCCTTGCCGGATGCCACAGGTAGGTTTGATTGGCTCGGTAGGCTCACCATTCCAGAGAATTTTGTGGTTTTATTGCCATCACACTATCCATTATGAGATTTGTGATCCTTTTTGGGAAGCCAAAGAAACTAAACATTTCCGAAGAAAGCTCCAATTAATTCTAGCGTACGTCTTCTTAAGGTCCAATTTGAGAAGAATATTGTCTTTCTTACTCTTCGAGGTATTCATGGAATGGATCAATTCTTTAATGATAAGGATATTGTCATGGGTGTTTCATATGGGGATAAAAGAACTCTGTAACAGACCAACAATATCTGATATAAAAAGTTTAATCCTACGTACCAAGACCTAAGTAAGAATTTTTAGCAAAGCTATCGGCCTAAACTCCCCAGCGTAACTTGGGCAATCGGATTTAGGGACCAAGCAAATAAAAGCTGCTCCCATCTCATCTGAAACCCTTTTCCTTGTGAAGCAATCTCCTATATGCTTGAGAACCATATCACCCACTTCTTCCCAAAAGACCTGATAGAAGTGGGCTTGGAAATCATCTGGCCCGGGCGTTTACGCCGACATAGAATTAACAGCCTCCCAGAGCTCCTCTTTGGTCATAGAGTGTTGCAGCTTCATAGCATTCTCCTCCGAGATGAGTTATTGAAGAGAACTACGGGGTAGCGGAATACCCTCATGTATGTCTGAAGGGGTAAAGATTTTAACAAATAAATCCCAAACATGGTGCTTAAGAACCTTCTGGTCCGAAATCCAGTTGCCAAATTTGAGGGTGTCAATTCAATTTTTCCCACATCTACTCAAGGTGGACATGTGGAAGAATTGAGTGTTTTTATCACCAAATTTTAGCCAATTGACCCACGATGTTTGGTACCAAAGACATTCCTCCTGCTCAAGAACTTCATTGTATTCTTTAATCAGATCTAGTTCAAAGAGTGTGAGTTCATCCGATCGTCGACTGAAAGAAATTCGTTAGATACCCCCAAGACGAGCCTTTAGCAGCTGCTTTCGCCAAAAGATGTTGCCAAAGATGTTACGATTCCAAGTGATCAGCTTCTCCTTCGCACTTACACTAGCTCGAGGGAGACTCTTCGCTGTTTGCCAGTGTTTACGAATTATTTCCCGGCAGTCTGGGTGAGAAGTCTAGGCTGCTTCGAAACAGAATGGTTTTTCTCTTTTGGTTGCACGCCATCCCTCACTGCCCATAAGTAGAGGATGGTGGTCTGAGTATGTCTTCAGGAGAACTTCAGTGACGCTGTTGGGGAATCTGTTCACCCACTAGTAAGAAACAAGAGCTCGGTCCAATCTTTCACTAACTCTTCTACCACCAGCAACTGTTCCCGTCCAAGTGTACCAAGGTCCATTCGGCTCAAGGTCAACCAAATCAAAACTATCAATAGCATCAGAAAACTTTAGGCATCTGTTCTAAGATATGATATTCCCCTCATGTTTCTCGTTGGGACCTTTTATGTCATTAAAGTCTCCTATAAGCAACCAAGGCAAGTTTGTGTTTGCTCGGATGCTCTTGAGATCTCTCCAAAGGTCGTCCCTTCTGTAAGATGATGAACTAGCATAAATGTCGGTGCAACACCAATCAGAGCCCACTCGAGGGCTAATCTTAGCATGAATAAGTTGATTAGTGACTTTGAGAATTTCAATTCGGATGTTGTCGGCGTTCCAAAGCATCTCCCACCCTCTCATCCCTGAGTTGGTGCTCTACAGACATAGTAAACCCCAAACTTCATGAAACTTCCTCCGCTCGGACCTCAAAAACTCTCGTTTCAAGAAGATAGATAATATCTGGGCTATAATCTTTAATAAGCTCTCAGAAGGTACGCCTAAAAATCATGTTCCTTGTTCCATTACAATTCTAGGAAAGAATCTTCATCGGATCAATCATTGAAGTGGTTGGTGTTCATCTGCTTAGAAGCCGGTTACTACGCCATCCGTTGAGGGACTAAGGTCACTAGAACCCTCATCCATTGGCAGTAAGACCTTGTTACGCTCATTGGCCAAAATATGCCCATCATGTCCGTTGATTGCTGAATCTCTAATGGTATAAGGATCTCCCGTGTCTCTGCTTAGTGGAAATTCTGATGTAGGTACATGAGATTTACCAAATGACGGATCATGTAGAAGGTTGAGGTGATGACCACCCATGTTATCTACTTGTTCGTTAGCTCGAGGTCTACCAATCTTGCCTCGCTGACCATGATCGCGAATATTCGTGATGTCAGTGAGAGGGTCCTGCTCTTGAATGGGTATGTCTATGAGATGTTGGCTGGGAACCCAGTTTTCTATGGCTAGGATGAGCTTCTTGTGTGATTTGGAGACCTTCCATCCTCATTTACTCGAACCAGGTCGTTTAGATTTTTGACCTGATCTTTTAAATCTTGTCCGTGATTTTAGGCTATCAGTAGTATGTAAGTTAGTTCCCTTCTCATTAGTGAGATTGGCCTGTATTGCGCCTTTGCTGTGTCTCTATGTAGCGGAGATCTCGCTAGGAAATACTTTGCCATAGTGGTGTTTTGTTAGGAATTTCCATCTGTGCCGCATGAGCTTCGCTTGGTTCCTCCTCTTCAGTTTGTTCCTCCTCAAGCAATTAGCCGGTTTTCAAAATTTTCGAAATGATTTGTCGGCTTTGGGTTTGGGACCTTGTCCCCACCGGTGGGGTACGCTGCCTTTTTCCCTTATATCTATCTTGTCCCTGTACCAGTGCTTGTACCGCTGCTATGATTCGGCTTTCCAGTTTTGACATTCCGCCCTTTCTTAGCTAGCATCCAGGGCCTAAAATTGCGGTTTATCTCCGGCGGCTTCCGGCCCTTGAGGCACATGTTGAGTGGGTTGTTTCTCTTGGGTATGTGTTTCTAGTTTCCGCTAGTTTCAATGGACAATTACCGATACGGTGGCCAACTCTTTCACAATTGAAACAAATCGATGGTAGATTCTCGTATTCCACAACTAGTAATCTCCCTTCAACGTCCACACCACTACGAAGTGGTTTCTCCAAATTGATCTGAACACATATATACTTACCTTTTTCTCCCCAATATGTGTTCTTATCAATTTTGATTGGGGTCCCTATAGCGCTGGCTATGCCATAAAGGATCATCTTTTTATAATACTCAGTAGCTAACCCTCGGATGCGAACCCATGAGATGGTGGTTGCTATCTTGTCCATGGCAGCATTAAACTGAGGAATCCACCATCACACGGCTAGGTAATTCCGATTGATAATCCAAGGCCTACTGGAGAGAATGGTCGTTACCTTCTCTGTGTCATGTATTTTCATAGTGTAACACCCGTTTCCCAGATCGATTAGGTCGAACTCCCCTTGTAGTTGCCACATCTTATCTATCCATGCAGAGAGCAAATGGATATTAATGCTTCGCCCCAATATTTGGAGAATGATAGCTTGTCTCCACGGTCGTTGGATTTCTTCCCTGTAATCATCTGCTAGGATGATCTTCAGATAGGGATAGTTTGTCGTTGGTTCCTCAATATGTATACGATTCAAATCTGGCAGGTTTTCCTTTGTCAAACTGTAGGAGATCAATTGGTTGTCGGCATATCAGCGTTGCTGCATAGTAGTTTTTCATCGGGGTTCTAGTGCGTGGTGCAGTACTAGCTTCCGCAATCCATGACTTCCAAATCCGTGGTGTTGTTATTAGTTCTAGGTTTAGGTCGCCTCGTACTTCGTCTGACCTCATCAGCTTCTTCGCATGAGAGGGGAGGGTTCCTGGATAGCATAAGTTTTTTTAATTTTTAGGCTTTATTGATAACAAATCTAATTGATAGGTTCACCTTTTATAATATTGTTATGATTTATCATTATCTTATGAATCTGTTTCTGGTACATTACTAGTATTTATCTTTATATGATTTTGTATATTGTCGTTCTGGTTTTTATGTAGATTTTGATCTATTACATTCTGATATTTATCTTTAAAGTGAATTTATGTCATGTTGGTATTAATGATATCATGATGAATATGGTGGAAGGTGGATCTATTAGCTAATTAAAGTTATGTCATTACGAATATGATTATTTTAGCATATTTTTTATACTTACTTTTGGAATTACATGTCTTGTTGAACATTATACATATATATCACAAATATGATTATCTATTCAATTCGATAATCCGGTACTATTATTGAGCGAAATTTCCAACATATAGAAAGGCAACAATTTTCTTTATTTAATTGTACATCCAAACACAAAGGAGTGGTCGTAGCAGATCAAGGGCAGCAACAGCACAAACAATCCAAGCAGCATTCACATGTCTCAAAGCAGCAGAAACAGCAACACAGCGCGAACAAGCTTCAGATCATCGGAGAAGGGAAAACAACACCAGAAAAACATTTCCCCAAATTAGTACATCATAAATCATCAAGATGCAAGAAAAACATGTCAAAGTAAATTACAAACCAAGCATAAAGAATGCCTTTCTCCCGGCGGCGTTGGTGGAAATGATCGGAATATGACATTTCTTGATAACCCGGTGGAGCATACATCTTTCCTGGCTTCTGCTGTATTAGTAGCAGTAGTAGATTATCTGATGAATAATCCCAAAAGTTGGGAATATAAATAAGAGGTTTGTTTGGTGGGAACTTGTGGAAATGTTGCAGGAGTGACGCGAGGCGGCTATTGTTTTATTGGTAAAAAATTGCGTTTATGATAATCTTGTCCCTCGTGCTGGTATAGTGTGGATTAAGGGTTAAGGAACTAGGTAAACCCGGTAAACTTGGGTAGTTGAGTATATTGACTTTTAGCTAACCATTTCTTGTCCTAGTAGTATCAAGTTACGAGGTACTACACTTGTAATCATGATGGAGTATCACTCACACTAATATATTAATGAGAACTTTGATAATGTAGATTATTTAATTTATTTATAGAGGACTAAGTGAAATTAAGTGTTTTTAAAAGAAGTTAAAAGAAGTATATATATACCCTCCTCTAGAATTTATTTGAATATAAACACATGTTACTTTTTAGCATGATGGACGTGTATAATAAATTTAATTTAGTAAAAAATATGGATCGAATAAGAAAATGAAATATTCCATTTTATTTTTTGATATACATTTTTGCAACATAACACATATTCCCACTCCTCTCAAATCCAAATATATTGGATATAGAATCAGAAAGAAAAAAGGATAGCACAAATTGGGCTCAAAAGTTACTTCTAAGCCCAACACTTAGATTCTTAGCCATTAGGCCCAATAGTAAAGCTAGCCCACACCAACCCAACCCAATAGAAATAGCTATTTATACATTTCACAACTTCATTCTCATGTTACCAAAACCCTACCTCTCACAGATTAGGGTTTCCAGATTCCCCTTTGCGGAGACTGAATTTTGCAGCTCTCGATCACAAAGCCAAAACACCATGCAGAATTCCTCCGCCGACACCGCCGCGGCCGCCGGCATGGACATCGAATCCGCCGCCACCGCCAATCCGCAGCGGCAGCCGCCCGTTCTCTTCGCCCAAAAACCCAATTTCCGGCCATTAAAAGCTCACGAAATCTCCGACGGTCAAATCCAATTCCGCAAAGTCTCCGTCCCCCCGCACCGCTACACTCCGTTGAAGAAAGCCTGGCTCGAAATCTACACTCCAATCTATGAAGAGATGAAAATTGACATCCGTATGAACCTCAAAGCTCGCAGAGTCGAGCTTAAGACCCGCGCCGATACCCCCGATGTCAGCAACCTTCAGAAGTGCGCGGATTTCGTCCACGCCTTCATGCTTGGCTTCGATACAATCGATGCGGTGGCGTTGCTGCGTATGGACGAGCTTTATGTGGAGTCGTTTGAAATTAAGGATGTGAAGACGTTGAAAGGGGAGCACTTGTCGCGAGCTATTGGAAGGCTGAGTGGGAAAGGAGGGAGGACGAAGTTTGCGATTGAGAACTCAACGAGGACGAGGATCGTGATTGCTGATACGAAGATTCATATATTGGGATCGTTTGCGAATATAAAGATTGCGAGGGATTCTCTCTGTAGCTTGATATTGGGTTCGCCTGCTGCTAAAGTTTATTCGAAGCTGAGATCGGTGACTGCTCGCCTTGCTGAGAGGTTTTAACTTTTTCTTTTGTTTGATGAATCATTTTTGGGTTATGTGTTATGGATAGGTGTTTTGAGATATATTTGAACGGTGGTGAGGTATTGAAAATTTTGCATTAAGGCTCGTTATTATAAGTTAATTTGTTGACTGTATACTTACTGCAATTCTATCAGTGGGAGTCAATCCTGTGTCATGGCATGGATGCAAACAGAATGTGTAAATTACCTGCTGTTTTTTTATATTATATCAGTTTCTAGCTGGAATTTCAGTTTGTGTGCAAGTATAGGAGGAAGTGAATCTTGGTACTTGGTTCTTGCATTAGTATTACTCTCGATTGCTGTTCGTAATTACGGTGGGAACTCGAGATGATGTGGATGAGTATAGTAGTATTATGTGGTCTCTGTCTTTTGACGGCTATTATCTGCATCACTTTGAATACACATGAACGGAATGAATTACTGGTGATGAATGTGGGTGTTAACTTAGAAACCTAATTATTAAGTGGGAGAGGATTGTGCTACTTCTCCAATATTCAATACCTGTAAGATCTGTGCATATATATAGTCCCTTGATGAAGGACCAAGCAATTTTATTTGTTGCAATCTTTTTACTATGAGATGTTGTTTACATATTCTGTCTTTGCAATGGTAAGATGTGTTTGTTTGACTATACCATATTAGTTTTTAGCCTGTGTGGAAGGTGTAAATGTCGACCACTGTCGCAATCCCTTCAATGCCTTCGATCTATTATCCAAGGCTCCAAGTTATCTGGCTTGCTACCCTTTAGCTTCGAGTTTATGTGACAAATTATCTGGGAATTGATTCCCTCGATTCTGGAAACCAGGTGTGGAACTGTCCACAAAACGAACCTGTTCAGAGCCCAAAACTGCCTTATTTTGTGAAAATTGCTGAAACTCGTGGAGGGTCATGGTAGCCGGGCAGGTCATGTTTCTTATGTAAATTTAAAACAATCAAACCCTAATTCTTGACTTTTCACGGCGACCTTCATCTTCTCCTTGCCTCTTCTTTGGGCGAATCATTGCTTCTTGGAGTCCTTTTCTCTCTGTTTTTCGGATAAACCCATAATTGTTTGTCAGTCTTCTATTTTCACCTTTTGCTATGGGATTTCATTTCAATTTATTGCATTTGATGGATTTGTGTTTTTTTCTTCAATTTGTTGTTGCCTGTGACTTCCGAGTTTGGAACTTGCAACTTAAATTCTAAAGAATTGGAGCTCATTAGTTCAGTGTCGTGTTCTCTAGCATGTTTTAGTTTTAGGGTTAATTACACCTAGCCCCCACATTAAATGGGGTAATTACAACCCACCACCATTTTTAGATTAAATTACAAACACCACCTACTAAGAAAATATAAATTACATTGAGCCCCCAAATGTTTAGGGTTCCTCCAAATATTGATGACATCAGCTAAAATTTTTATGAAAACCCTAAAATACCCTTGTTGACTAAGGTCAATTTTTATATTCCCATATTGTCCTTGGGGACTGATTGTATTTTACTCTTCTAAAATAGGTGTTTAGTGTAATTTTTTTTTCCAAAGTTTGCAACCGCTGTTTATGACAAGATATCACTCAGATTCTCGGTCAAACTGTACTCAATTAGTTTGTAATTTTCCGCCAAAATGTAATCTTGATTTTCGTTCAAATTGTAATCAATTTGTTAATAATTTTCGTCAAATTGTAATCTTTTGGAAATTGGAGGTAAGAATTAGTATAAGTTGTACCAGTCATGCAACATATAGTAATATTTTAACATTATGTCAGCAACCATGTTTAACCTTAATAACACAAACCCAATCATAATGCTGAATTATAATTTACGAAAAAGTGCCATAGCACAACGCATAATTAATACTTAATACTTAATAGGCATGTGTTGGCCTAAACATTTTTCTTATGATAATGGAGAAGAGAACCCATACGTCAGAGCTATTTATCTACAACTCTAAAATAAGTGTCATTCATTGGCTATTACAGCCCTTAAATAAATATCATTCAATGGCATCAAAATAAACCCATAACAATAGACATAAATCCTTCCAAAATCTGGTACTGAGTAAGTACCAATAAACATTTATCGAAAGGAGTTGATGGTCAGTCCTAGTCCATACTCGGCCAATGATTTTGAAGGTATCACATCCAAATAAAGGCCAACAGCAGCAGCTGTTTCAAATAAGGGCTCAAGCATTTCTCTGGTTGGGCTTGGATTAAATCTGCATACGAAATATATTTCCACGAGATAAGCAATAAACAGAAAATTTGTAATCATAGAACCATAATGATCATGGACAAAGCTTCACTGTACAAGGAAGCTAAGTCTAGTAAAGCTAATCTAGTAAAACAATATTTGGGAAAACAGCAACTCGGAGTTGTGCAAGTCATTTGAAAATAATTTGAGCATGGGTCATTGCCGCAAACTATGATTAATCCATTGTAGTTGTTGGAGAAGCATACATAATGGCTTACCAGAGTCTAAAAGTATGTTTCCTTGAGAAGCTTCTCTTATGCAATTAGAATTGGAAAACAAAATGAATTAGAACATGATCTGGATTAATAACTAAGATATTTCACTAAATAACATGAAGGTTTTAAACTAAATAACATGAAGGTTTTAAACTAAAACACGAACACTGAGCAACAAAATTGTACATACTAACCTAATAAAGACCTCTCAAGAATCTTCTTCAACACACACAACCACACGAATCAGCGTGAAAGAATGAACATGAAGCTCAAAAATGACGTCTCTGCACTTGTTCAACCTTTGACTTCCCCTCCATAAAAAGCTGAAACCAAAAGGAAAGCCCTTTCACCTTTCAAAACTCACTTCTCGGAAAAACACATAAATTCAAAAAATATATATACATATATAAATCACCACAATACCAAGAAAAACACACCATACGTAAGCTGAACCACGAATAGAAAAGGTTGAATTTACAAAACAGAACCTTCCAGTTTGAGAAAAAGAACCAAAGCAGCAAATTGGAAACCCATAGGAAATATAACCAGAAATCGAAAAAAGGAGAAAGTTAACTAAAAATTAGGACCCTAAAATACCAATAAAGAACATATATCAAGCCAAAACAACAAAAAGCCCTAATTTTCTTAGTTCAGAATCAATTCAACAGGGCTATGAGGTTACGGATGATGTATAAAAAGAACAATACTCCAGCAAACATGTTAGAAAGGAAGATTTCTGAGCGAAAATTTTCAAAAATGAGAAAGTTCTCATGGTGAAAAGACGATCGGACCACTTGCAGCTGCCCTAAAAACGTGAAATCCACCGCGTATTGTGGTAAATGAAACATAACGAACAAAATTTTGGCAAAAAATCTCTCGAAATAAAGCTGAATGATAGGTATTTTTTAAGATTAAAGCATGGAGAGTTGAGAGTTTTCGGCAAGGGTTTCTCTCGTTTCTCATATTTTTCCAGGTTTTAGGTGTCGGGACAAAGAAAATGTTTTGTTTAATGTCTTCAAAAACACTGAGGGGCATAAATGACAATTCAAAATTAAAATTTTTTGGCCTTTTTTGTGAAATTATTTAACGGAATCTTTAAGGGTATAACGGGAAGTTCACATTATTTTGGATGGAACCGTAAGAGCTCGTTTACTTTCATTGTCAGCTATCCATTGGCCTAGGTTATGGAATAGTATTTTTTTGGGTTATATAAACCTATGGCCCTTTACTTTGATGATTGACAATTTATCCATTGCTATCTCAATAATTTGATGTATTTACCTTGCTTGTTTATTTTTCCTTCAAATCCAGTAAAAAACCAATATGACCCTCTCTTAGTTACCGTGTGGCAATATTATTGTTGCAATCACATATCCTAATTATCTCCCCAATTTCAATTGTGTTTTTCTAGTTTCCTCATATCAAAAATATTTAGGGTTCTGCCGCGACAAACTTTGAGAAACATTAATATTCTATGTTTATTTTTGAATCAGCTATTTTATGATGTCATATTTCTATTTTATGAAAAATCTGTATGGTGTGGGAAGATAATGTAGCAGTTATGATGCATGGACACAGACACTGCGATACGGGCACCACACGGATACGGCGATACAGATTTTTTTTTGAATTTTACACGTGATGGCAAAATGATATTTTTAGAAGTGTCGGTGCATTAGAGTGTAGCAGCCTGGGAATATTTTGTGACAAACACCGTAATGTTCAGCGGGAAAACAAATTTTGGGGGGAAATCAACAGTGATGGCGGAAACTCAGCAAATTAAGGAGGG
>JBBMKE010000009.1:19382346-19397715 GCA_037834125.1 Lippia alba | reverse complement strand
ATTATTGGTCCATTTGTAACTTCAGACTACCTTATATTTCCCATAATAAACTGCACATTTAAGGAAATACTTGCTTAAGTCTAATTTGTTTGTAGGGTTTCTTTTTCTATTTAGTCTATTTTTATCAATCGAATTGGATCGAAACATCTATGTATAAATAGGTTCAAATAAAATATTTTTAATTAAACTAATATAACACAAATCATTAACGTACACCATTTGGTGGTGGTCTAATTTGTTTTGTGATATACTATAGCATAAGATAATATCCATATTTGGTTTATTAACATTTGACGGTTGTTTCTTGGAAGATCATGTTGATAATTACGAATAGCGGGTAATGTATTTTATTTGGTTTATGTAATTAGAGAGAATTTGATAAATTCAAATGGATTTTAATAGCCTTTTTCAATATTAATTAGGCAGGGCCAGGTGTCATGCGTATGGCCTGAACGGAACAATAATAATAATCATAATAATAATAAGCAGCAGCAGCTAAATTTTGGGCTATTAATTCCCTATACAAAGAAAAATGAGGAAATAATATATAATTGTGGAATATTAAGAAATGATTTTTTTAAATCAAACGTGAACCCATTCCAATGTTATAATATATAGTCGAAACAAATCAGGATATCAACGTCTCGTTCTTAAAACGAAGAAGCCTTTTTAGCTTAATTCTGACTTACACTATTTGGCGTAGCCATTATATTTGCAAATAATTGAGAAAGAAGTATTAAGTCTGATAATTAAAAATAAATATTCATATATAGTAAAATACTACCTTTAATATATATATATCCATGAAATACTTGAGATTGATTGGATTTGGTACAGCAAGATCATAAACTCATTCTACATTCCTAACACATATAAACCACTCAATGCAACAACAGCGCTTTGCATCATCCATGTTTACAGATATTGCAATTTTGCCCTAACTATTGTTCAATATTTCAAAACAATTAAGAAAACGACAACATTAATATTACATAATAAACTTTGGTGGTGAGTTAATTTCACACAATATTATTATTAATACTACATTATCTTTTAATGCAAAATAAAGTTGGTAATGCAGAGTGAGGTCATTTTTGTAAGCTTATATAGTTTATTTGTCCCAAAGTAGTGGAAGATGATCAGTCCAAACAACTAAACCATGTGTGAAACTTTTAGGCAAACTCTTTTAACTAACCCAAAATTTGTTACCAAAGTTTTCATTTTTATTTATTTATATTTTTTGGGGCACCAATTTTGCTATTTAATAGTTAATACTGTATAGTTTTAGTTTTTTATTTTATAAAATTTGAGGGTACATGTTAATGTTTATAGTAGAAATGGCAGCATCACATCAGCCATTTTCTAATCCTCAATTAAAGTTTGGCGCCCTACCTTTGAATTTGGAGTACCAAATCCTATTTTAGCATGCTTTTCAAAGCACTTATTTTGAGGCCCCTTTGATTAGAAAAAAAAAATAGGAACAATATTTTTTTTTCAAACACGCCCGTCGAAGTGAATGAAGAAATTTGATCCCAGATCATTGTTCTAAGTAAAAGATTTGAACCCAAATCTAAATAAAAAATCTTTTAGCCATTTAAACAGATAAGAATAATAAAATTGAGATGTATTCATTGAGAAAATGAAATAATTATATATAAGTGATGAGATTCTACCCAACTAAAACTAACACACAACTCCACGTGAGTTAAGAAAAGGAATAAGGTAATAGCTCAGGCGAAACCAAGGTTGTCTGGGATGTTACATAGCGGCGAGCTGGCGAGCTGCCTCGAATCCGAGTATGGAGGAATTCTGGCTAATGAAAAATACTTAGAGTAGTATAATACGAAGGCGATAGAATCTTAGAGATAGAATCAAATAAGGAAAATGGGAGACAAATCCTAAAAGAACTCAGTGTCAATATAAGTAGGTTCTCTATTAGGGAAGCTATTAGGGAAGAGGGGAGAAGAGAGAAAAATGACTTTGGATGGATGGATCTTCATTGATAAATAAAAATCGTCAGTGTAGAATAATAAGTCGGAGAAAGACTATGGTACTAAAACATAATTAATTATGTAACCTCAATTATATTTCTCTGACAAATATAATTATTATGGTACTAAAATGAAGTTTATGTTAATATGGATAGCATAAGAGCAGACTTCCATTCATAAAAGAACGTTATGCCCATATTTAATGTATATGTGCCAATATAACCTCATCCCAAAATCTAAATTCTAAACCATATACTCCATCCAAATTAGTCAAATTATTAGATATATCATTGAAAAATTAATTAACACCTTTGCCCTTCAGCCTCATATATATTTTTTAATTAACATCCACCATCCTAAGGTGATCATGAATTTTAATCCGATCATCCCAATAAAAAAAATTCTCAATGAAATACATGCATATTTTAAAGGGAGAAATAACTTGTCAAGATTTAAAGTCATAATTCAAACTTGTAACACATTTGATTAAGGGCGAATGAGCCACTTTTGAACACTTCTCTATAGATCTTATTATTATTGTTGTTATTGTTTGTTATTATTTCTATTATTTAAAAAAATTCCTTTTTAGGCCTATGTTTGACTACAAGAATTTATTTGGATTTCAGTTAAGCAGACTTCTCCAACTGAATTCAACACTGGTGAGGTTGGTGGAGTAAGAACTTTTTTGTCTGCTTGTTCTTGATTTCTAATGATAATTTTATTTTTTAGTTTAATTAGTGATTTCAAGAGATGGTTTAGTTCACCCACTAAACGATAAATATTATGCCTATTGACCTCTTGTAGGTCTTCCGCTTCTACTAATGATGTGATCTTTTAATTTGTTATTAAAGATGTAATCAACTATTAATTTATTACTAATGTCATTATTATCATATACTTGTCACGTTGAATTAGTTGAACTTAGGCTTATTACAACCTGAATTTCAACGAGCATAATAGAGAAGTAATATCTATAGCCTAGGACAAAGATTTGAAATGAGAAGTAAAGGCCTGCACATGCTATAATTAAGGTCATCTGAATTAATATTATTAATCTTGAATTTATGTGATGCTTGAATTATATTGTGTACTGCATATAATTTTGTGTCCCATTCTGGCCTGCATCCAGCTTCCCTACACCAAAAATGCATATAATTATGATGACACTACAATAATAATTATAGTGCCGTTGTTCAATAATAATAATAATAATAGAAATCGAAATTATAAGTTAATAGAACTATAGAAGCACACAATTAATAATCAAACAATTTTTCGTTAAATTAAGGGTGACGTAATAAATTTTGAGATTTGAATTTCTCACTTTACTCCTATCTTTAAGTTTAGAGTAAACTTGATATGTATAAAAAAAAAGTTAAGATAAAATATATTTTCTTCTTTTTTAAATAAAAATAGTAAATGATTCGATCAAACACAAATAGGATATGATAAATAAAAAAAAGAAAAGTTTTAATATTGATAAAATATAAACTCTTTATCAATAATAGAACCGTACAATCAATTCAAATGCGAAATATCTATATATTAAGCTAATACAACGATATAATAAAACTAGAAGACACGTTTTGGTGTCCTACAAACCCTTCATTTGGGGGCTTTAACTTAGATTTTGTTTGTGATCCTAATTAGTTCTAATTCAATGTTCAATAGTTCATAGTAACATTGAAGTCCGCAAACCAAAATACGAGAAAGAAAGAGAAGGGGGACAAGTTGTGTTGAACAAAACAATTTGGAGGGGATCAAAGCTTTTTTTGGATGTTGTATTAAACTCCAAATCATCTTTCCGACATATAAGGTTAATATTCTTTGGAAACTGGGATATTTTGCTTCTAACTTTCTATATTCTAAACGTGAAAGTTGGATGTATAAAGTTAACACAAACTCCACATTTTCTCTCTCACACGCCTGCATTGTAATTTATTATTTAAAAAATATTCATACTTCTATTAAAATATAGGGGGAAAAACATATTATCCCCAAATTAATATCATATTTATAACTAATATTTGTTCAATCTTTGAAATATTTTAAGTTTTCATCTAAACTATGTTGAAATTCTTCGAATTTTGTCTTAGTGCTCATTTTTTTGGCAGGGAATCTTCCCTTATGTCAGTAATTCTCGGCAAAAGATTAAACATCAAGAAATAGTGACATGATGATATGAAAATTTTAATGTAGTTCAAAATAATTTAAAATTTTTTAATGTTTAAACACATAGTTGGAAATTTGGTCATAGTATGACGGGTAAATTAATTTTTCCTCTAGAATATATCCCTCATATAATCTCTCCCACAAAACAATTACCCATAAAAAATTATTTTGTCTTACGTTTTGAGTTATACTCAATTTAATAAGTAATTAATACTCTACTTGTACTACGTTTTAAGTGTCTATAAATTAACAAAAAAATGAATAGTTATAGTTAATTAATGTGGATTTATAAGTTAAAAAAAAGATTAATATAAGGTTGATAATGTTGAAGTAGTAAAATCGTGCAGTTTGATCAAAGTTTGAAATGTTAATTTAAAGGGGTCATAATCTAATGTGCCTGTGCGCACGAGAAATGCGCGGCGAACAGGAGAGATTTCTTGTCATTTGCGGCTCAAAAGACGAAAGGAAATAGATATTTATTTATTCAAATGATATTCATGCTTAATCTCATAAATTCTCACTTACTTTTTTCGCAATAAAAAGGCCACCAACACCACAAGCAATTATCTGTCCCACTTATTGCCTCACTATGTTCAAGGCACAACTTAGGAGATTAGCTTATTATGAGTATATTTCTTTAAGTGCTAACAACTTGTGAGTTACAAAACTAAATATACATGAAATTATATCTAATAAATAATATCTTATCCAATAGAATTGCTATATATGTTGTAAATTACATATTTAAACTAAAACCAAAAAAATACATCTCGAATGGGGGTTCTCAATTTTGTACAAAATTTAATTAGTTTAGAAACCTTATTATAAATCAATAAACAAGAAACATCACTAAATGGTATAACTTAATAATAGTATAATCAGATATCTCACGATAATACTATCATAGAGTAGACAACGTTTTATATCTAAGTGAGTTGGATCATGGCTCGAATTCAAATGAATGAACTATAAAAATTTTCCAATGAAATGACGGAAGAACCCTGAAAAGAACCTGAATGTGGGTGCCCCCACCCCATCCGTCAGTTGGGTTCGTTATACCTCTAAGTTATTGTCCGTAGAAGCGGTAGTTGCGCCAAGAATCCCGAACCAAATCATGGACGTCCCAGATTTCATTCATCCCCACAATATTTGTACTAATAAACATTTTCCCATCCTATTTACATATTAATAAACATAAATACTAGTGGGAAATATACAAATATTATTTCAAGTTAAGGGGGAAAAAATTCAGGGGTGGTACTACTACTGGTGTATATATAAATAACCCCTTTTTATTTTCTTCACCACTAATTCAGCTTCCTCTCTTCCTTGTTTGTTTTTCCCTCTCTTGAAAGAATATCATCCTTCACAAGATATACCAATTCTTTTCTTCTTTTCCTCCATCCTCTTCCTCTCTGTCTCTCCTCCGTTCTTGTGGGACAGGAGGAGAAAAAAAAGAATGGGGGATTTCTCAAATTTCAAGTACTGAAAAGCTTTCCACGATCATTCATTCATTCCTTCAACTGTCTGGAAACTTTCTGATTGCTTTGAGACACATCCCCTTAATTCACCATGGCCATGGACGGTAAGCTTCCGTTGTTTTTACTCTGTGTTTGTGTGGAATGAGCTTCTATTTCCATGCAGATTGAATGTTTGTGTATATATGTGTGTGTGTTGCAGAAATGAAAAGGAATGAAGGGAAAGAAAAGGTATCTGCGAAACAGGGGCGTGAAGACACCCCGAAAACAGAGTACACCGATGATGAGGTCGAATCGTCTCCGCGAGGGGTGTTGGAGATACCCATATCGGGTTCTGACTCCGATCACAGCAGCGTCATGAGCGGCAATGAACGCACCAGCAGTTTTGAGCGGGAGAAACCGGCGGCGGCGCCAGCCGACGGCGGAGCTTCGTGGGACTCGAATTACGGGACCCTGCATTGGAAGAAGCTGTTTGGGCAGATAAAGAGGAGGTCCACCATGAGATTCTCCACGATTCCTTTGCTCGGAAGCTATGGATATGAGCTTTCCAGGAAAACGTTTAGGAGAAAGTTTGGCAGGCATCACAGCTCCGAGGAAGCCATTGATTGTGGAGATTTTGTGGTGCCGAAGCCTTCTTGGAGGAATTTCACTTATGCTGAGCTTAAACAAGCCACGGATAATTTTTGCCCTGGTAATATTATCTGTTTATGATTAATCTTTTCTTTCTATTAGGAAAGTTTTTTTTTTTATTGTGGATGTGTTTCTTGATGGCCTCTGCAGCATGCTCTGTTTTTGGAGGAGTTTTCATCTTCCCCATTTCAATTGTGGGCATTCTTCTTTTTTGTTTTTGTTTTCTTGTGTGTGTTTTTGTGTTGCTTTTGGATCATATTTTGTGATTTTTAGTCAAACTCTAGGTTTCTTGCAATTCTTTAGATTTGCATTTTCCCCATCTAGACTTTAAGTTGTAAATTCTTTCTATCGACTGTGTATTTAACTACGGGAACGTTAAAGGTCTTGTTATGTTAGCTACATATCTAAATGCTAAAATATTAGATCACTAGGACAAAAAAAAAAAAAAAAGAAGATTAGATCATAGGTTACTATAAGTTAAACTATATTATTGGTGGTTCATAATTCTTTAGACGTCATTCAATAATTTCTATAGCTAGGTACATAATTAAATTTGCTACCACATCTAATATTGCGGTCAGAATTATGCTATGTTTTCTGTAATTAGCATTAAAGTTGGCATCTTTTCGGGCTACTGTGTTAATAAAACTAGACAGTTCATCTGCCAAGATTAGAGTCATGACTCATGAGTTATCACACTTATCAGTATCATCAATCATGGGTCCGCATGCTATGTTTCTCAAGCTAAAGTTCAATAAAGTTTTCAACTTCCCCCCACTTCTGCAGTCAAAGGGCTTTCTCAAAATCTTCTCTTTTGGGGGCTCGCAATTACTTTTTGACCCACTTCTTCATTGTACAATCATTAAACAAATGAGTTTATGGTGGGAACATCGTGTCGGCTGGATATTTGATTCAATAAATGTGTGTAACAGTTTGAATTTTCTAATTGAAACGTTCTTGGAATAATATGCCGGAATTAAGCAGGTGATTGTCATTTGCCTCGTCTACCCCGTCCGTCATTTGCAGATTATTTAGGTCAAGTTTGAGTTGTTGGGAGTTTTTATGACCATGTCTGCTTTGATTAATTTTGGGGTTGAATAACTGATTGACAGTGACCATTATAGAGATTTCTGCTGTGGTCAGATTGATTGTACAGGCCAAATATGTTAATGTTGTGGTTTTGCTTGACAAGTGTTTGATGAAATGCTTGTGTGAGAATTCGTGCAGATAACTTGATTGGGAAAGGAGGACATGCTGAAGTGTACAAAGGGTTGTTGCCGGACGGTCAAGTGGTAGCTGTGAAGAAGATCATAAAAGAGCAAAAGAACGATGAGGACAAAGTTGGCGACTTCTTGTCTGAGCTTGGAATCATTTGTCACATTGATCATCCAAACACGGCTAAGTTGATCGGCTTCAGTGCTGATGGTGGTTTGCACCTTGTTCTCCAGTTCTCTCCACATGGAAGCCTTGCCACGGTGCTACATGGCGGTGCGTTTTTCGCTTAGATAAAGTCTTGGTTGGATTTCACTTGGTTTGTCGTACCTAATGAAAATAAGTTACGTTTCATTACTTGTCAGGTAATGAACAGAGTATTGACTGGAACGTACGGTTTAAGGTGGCTGTTGGGATCGCCGAGGGATTGAACTATCTCCATTCTGACTGCCAAAGGCGTGTAGTTCACAGAGACATAACCGCCTCGAACATATTACTCTCTGAGGATTTTGAAGCTCAGGTTCGTTTTCTCTCATCATTGTTCCCCAAGTACAAATAGGATGCAGATATTTATACACGTACGTGTTATAATGCTGTGAAATTGTGCAGATATCTGATTTTGGACTAGCAAAATGGCTTCCGGATAAATGGCTTCATCACGTCGTTTCTCCAATTGAGGGCACTTTTGGGTATTAAGAAAAAATAGCATTCTTGAAGTTCCATTTGCCTTTAAATTAATAACAATAATTGTTCTCTAAATCTGTGATTACAATTAGGTACATGGCCCCAGAATATTTCATGCATGGAATAGTTCACGAGAAGACAGATGTGTTTGCTTTCGGGGTCCTATTGCTGGAGCTCATAACAGGTCGTCGTGCAGTTGATACTGCACGACAAAGCCTTGTGATGTGGGTATGTTTCTTCCATTTCGCTTTTCTTGACCAATACTTCTACCTCTGTTCTCGAATGCAGCAATAATCCAAAGTTTACCCGATGGAGTTGTAACATTGAGTTTATATATGTAGGCAAAACCACATCTGGAGGAGAGCAATGTGAAAGAAATTGTAGATCCCCGATTAGGAGAAGATTACAATCTTATAGAGATGAAGCGCGCCATGTATGCAGCTTCCATATGTGTACATCACTTGCCCAATATGCGCCCTACCATGTCACGGGTAATGAAACAATGCAAGACCTTCTTCAACATTTACAATATAGAAGACGTATATATATAAGGTTCCTCAGGTATTAGAAACAGCGCGAATTGAAAAACTTTGGAGCCATCCCTAAACCGATGAATTTTTCACGCCAAAAATGGAATCTTAGAGACCATATTGTTCTTTTTAACACCAGAGGGGTATTTTCTAAATACGCCAATCCTCAAAGGTAGTTGGTGTAAAGAACCTTGAATCCATTTCTTGGATATCCCTTTTTTTATTGTAATTTAACTTCACCGGTACCTTCTCTAGCAACTCTTGCATCCAACAGTACGAGCACAACACAGACGCGCATAAACATACACGCATATCCTCAGTCTTGAAATGAAGGCCCTGAACAAGTCAATTGGTGTTTTTGCAGGTAATTCAGCTGCTGAAAGGGGAGCACGAAGCACTGGACATGAAGCAGAAGTCGATGGGTGTGAGAACGCATATGTGGGATGCCTGTGATTTGGACGACTACAATTCGAGCACATACCAAAAGGACTTGGACCGACATATGCAGTTAATCATGGAGAAATAGGAATAATTTCCTCAAAACAATTTTGCTAGCTTCTTTTTCAATTGTCGTTGCTTCCCTATAATGTATCAAACTAAGGGCAGCTGAGGCAGAAGAAGCAGGTATTATGAAATTAAGCGAGGTAGGGTAATACAACAACGAAGGACTATTAGTAACTTTTTTTAACTTTGTTTTCTTGATTATGGGACAATTGTTGTTCAAAGAGTGTTGAATATATCTGTAAATTATTTTGTATACTTTTTGCAGCTATTGCCCTCTAATCACATCATGCACATTCAAACTCTACCTATATATTCCGAGACGAACCCAAATTGAATGAAGTAATATTTTAAGTAGAATTTAACAAAGCTATTGCGTAGTTGTTCTTTTTTTTTTAGTTCAACCTTCTCTTAGTGCCTAGTGGGAAAAAATTTTATGGTCGTATTTATTCGAATTCGTGCATCATAAATAGTTTTTATAAGAAAATTTGTAATTATTTTTAATTATTGATAGAATAATCTAATTTAATCATATTACAATTTTATAATGACCATATGGTAAATTAAAAAACTAAATTTTGTGCTCCTGCTTTAAAATATGAGAACTAAGAAATGTGAAATCGTCTTAAAATAAAAAATGCACAGATTTACAAAATATAAACGTGTCTTTCAAACAAAAAAATGCATACTAATTCATTAATGTGAAAATTGAGTGCAAGTGTATTAACTAACCCAATCTTTCCATGCTCGATCTAGAGAACCTCCTTTTATGGGCCATTGAACTCTCGAGCTGCTTTTCAGAAGTTCTTCTTTCGAGTGGCGTCGGAGTCCCCTCCTTCGTGCCCTCTGCTTCGTGCCCCACGACTATCATGTAGATGGTGTAATCATTGGTTGGGGGTTTTTCATTGTCCTGTCTCTCGAATGGTTGCTTCCTGATTCTCTTTGGTGGGATTCTAGATTGGGACCTCAATCGATCTCTTCGCCGGCCAGCCTTCTTGGAGAAGTGGTCGAGCTTGCAGATAAAATCCTTCAAGTGCCCTCCTCGGATGAGTCTTTCAATCTCCACCAGAAGTGCGTTGCATTCCCCGGTCGTGTGGCACCATTGTTGATGGTACCCACATAAATTTCCCGATTTCTAAGCCTTGGGACCTTCCTGAATAGTCTTTTGCTTCCTCAAAAGTTTCTTGTTCATCACAGTGAAGATCTGCTCAATGGACACGTTCGAGGGGATATAATTTCTTGGGCCGACCTGGACCGACGGGGTCAACTTTCCCCTTATCCTTCTTTTGGCTCATTCCCCTTCTTGTTGAGGTTCAAGTGTGGTCCAGATGAGGGGTGCGGAGGAGCTCCATTTCCTCGACCCGCATGAAACCGTGAGCTATGTTTTGGATCTCAGTCAAGTTCGCGGGTCCAGCCCTCACAATCTCATCATCGCACATGCGGTAACGCAATGCGTGATGGACGACCAGGAGGGGACCTGGTCAATGGTAGTCTCCTCGACTCGCACCACTTCCCTCGAGAATCTAGTAAAGAATTCTCGAAGGGGGTTTCCCTCTTCCTAGTAGAGGCGACAGTTTCTCCCCCGTCATCGACGAAAAATGTGACAAAAATCGGTCTACAAACCCATCGTAGGAATTTATACATCGAGGGGTCAGGCGGATGAACCAATCCTACATTGGGTCCATCAACGTCGTGATGAAGTGTTTGGCCCAAATTTGTTGTGGGGTGAAACATCATTGTGTTCTTGAAGGTTATCATTTGCTTCTGGGGATCTGAGGTCCCATTCTAATGTGGTAGCCCTGCAGGACTTTTTTATCCGTCATAGGTCGTGCGGAGAATATTCTCGGAGAATGGGTAGGCTTCCTTCCTATCATTCCTGAATCAATAAGGGTATCGGTTCAGTCCCTCCCTCAGATTGGCCGACCTCTCAGAGATGGCGGAGCCTTGATCTCCCAGGTGGTCATATGCCCGCCTCCTTGGCGGGTCAATGTAGTGGCTCGACTCGTAGTTAGCCGGTCGCACCACTGCAAGTCGAACATGTTAGGAAGTGTCCTAGAAAGCCAATTAATCATAATCTATTTTGGGACTTTTCTAATTTCACACAATCTTTGAGTAATATACGATTGATTATTATCATAGGCAAACACTTCTTTATATGTCAATATGTGTTTTGTGTGTTTTCATTACGTGCGCATTAGAACTCCCGTAATCCATAAAGCTGTTAGAGACTTTGTCATTAGGAGAATGACACATGAAAAACCCTAACTCAAGTCCAGATTAGAAAACCACTCCAAGTCGATGAGCCCAACAAACAGTGGGAGTGTTAATAAGGCTCTATTGAGACTTGCTCGTGTGATTGTGTCCTTAAAAAGGAGCATGTTGTTTCATGGGGTGTAAAGTGCATAAGTTGATGCGTACGCAGTGCATAAGGGTGCTTGTTATTAAACCGGTACATTGAGGTGTCTCGCGTGAAAAGATTCCTAAATGAGAAAGGAAGTTTCCACTTCAGGAAGAGGAAACTTCCAGATTATGAAATATCTCAGAGTAAATTAATGCTTAAACTTGAGATCACATTGATGCTTTGTGAGCTAACTCTGCAGTCTTGAAACACGGGCATATCATTGGCCCGACTCTGATTCACAAAATCTTGAAACAACTCGAACGAGTCAACCCAAGTCGAGCCTCGAGATTCAAGGTTCGTGGACGCAACGATGAAACGGCTTAATCTCCAATCCCTCGCAATTCTCGTTTGTACAACTCCACAACCTAAGTTGTTTGTCAATACACACCACCTAATTATATATTACGACACGTTCAATAGAATCTCGTCTTCAAAACAAAGGGGGCTAAATAATAAAGCAACAAAAATGGTTTTGTTTTTCAAACAATTACATAATAGCTTGTCAAATTTTGCTAGAATTTTCCAAGTTCGTTTCTCGATCTCCTCGACCTAATCCAAGTATTTACGCATACATGCATCTATGTCTTTCCCCACAAAATAGTTGAGGAGAAGTAGTAGTTGTATTATATTGTTAAAGGTTAGTGAAGTGTTTCCATACTCGGCTTGGGTGGTCGATTCGTCCGAGTTATTCAGAATTTTGTAACTCAGGGCAGGGTAGGGCCAATGATCTACGAGTGTTCACCTTTTCTGAGCTAAAATCCGCTACGAGAGCGTTTAGTCGCTAAAAATCAAAGTATAGGGGGCAATCTACCCCAAGGGCCAAAGGAGATTGGGTGGGGCGGGCGGGCCGGAGGGGGGATCTGTAACACTGAACGAAATATTCCAAAAGATGTCGTCAGAAATTTTATAAAGGGGAAAAATGTAACAATTATCAAAGGTTAGGGAGGAAATCGCCCAAAAAAATATATTAGGGGGCAATCCGCCCCGAGGGCCAAAGGTCGGGGGGATTTGTAATTAACCCTATAATTAATTATAGAATTAATGATATAGCCCAAAAAAATTAATTAGAGAATTAATTTTAGCCCATTTGAATGAATTGGAAAATTTATTCAAATCCCATTATGGAATTAATTAGAGAATTAAATCTAAGTATTTGATTATTTAGTCATTCTAATTTGATTAGAATAAATAAATATTAAATATCTTCTATGTATTATTCTAATATGGTTAGAGTAAATATTTAGTTATTACGAGAATAATTAAACATTCCTAATATGATTAGGAATCCTTTTTTATAAAAGAATAATATCTTATTTGGATAAGATGTCATTACTTTGAGGAAAAGAAAAATAGAAGAAAGTCAAACAGAGAGTCCTTTTCCTGTTCAGACTGAAGGATTTGACAAATTCTATATAAAGACAGGAAGGGCTAGTGGAACGATTTTTTCAATGTGAGATTCTGAGTGAAAAAATAGATCTACATAAGATGGCGAGCTCGGTTTGTGTTTTCAGTGAAAGGGATGAAAAAATACGGCTGAATTTGCAGTTTCCGACTTCGTCGAATTGGGTTTTGAAGGGAGTTTCGATTATGTTTTTCTAATTGTTATGATATTGATAATATGCCAATACCAAAACAACAAAACCCAACAAACTTGGAAATTAATTTGCATTGAAAAACAGAGAAAAAGGAAGAAATATGAAAAAGAAAGAATAGCTTGAAGAGAAAGAAAACCAAAAAGAGAGAAAGAATGAGAGATTGAGAGAAATTATCATTCAAATTCTTGTTACAAATCTGATATAGACCCAGCATGTATAAAGACCACTAATTAACATGAATAGCAACTAACAAAAAGGATTGACAACTAACTCCAACCCTTAGACAAAATAAAGATAAAACGTAATATAGACAACAATGTTTTTAATTAAGAAACCCACCACTGCTAAACGACGTTGCATCATTTTAACTCTCAGTCCCAAAGAAACTCTCCAACACTTTAAATAAATGTAATCTTCCTTTATCACCTCTTCATGCGTGAGACTTACAGATGCAATCATAACATTTCTCCCTCATTTTTTAGAGTCTTGTCCCCAAGACTCCATTTGAGGACATTGCTGGACAATAACATAATAATTCTCCTTTATTAATTCATTCACTGGAATATGAGTCCATTTCACTAGCACCTAAGGGATAGCAATATTGTTTCTCTTTACCATCCTACGAGCTAAGATCTCGGTCATGTACTTTTTCATGAAATTCTTCAAAGCTTTAATCTCATTTTCATAATTTTCAGTAACATGTGATCTTAAGAGATAAATGAACGCCCAAAAATCAAGCAAGATTGACACAACATCAATAATCACAAAGTACCGTACCAATGGTGGAGCCATACTAGATACTAAGCCCAAGTTTACATTCCCAACCATCAGTTTAATAATCCTTTGAAAGTGAAGGATTTGCAAACGGACGAGCTTAAGTTGTGAATTAGTCCTTTTTGAAACTATAGCAAGGATAACATTAGCAACTGTGGCACGTAACATAGCTATCTCCTAGCATTAACTCAATCAACAGTTGAGTGAAACTTCATTTACAATGAATTCAGTGTCAATCCAAGAAATGTACCTTTTCGTAGAATCCTGAACACCAAAGCACAACTCAGGGTCCAAATTCTTATACATTCAAACAATTTCAAACCAGGCTTATGTAATATGTGGTGCACACTGTATCCTCATAGCATCCATAACTTTTCCAGTAACAAGAATCTCACTCCAAGTACGTGGATAGTCCATGCCAAATAATTTATCTTCAAGGGAGTTTAAGACACGATAAAACATATCAATCATCAGATCTCCTTTTCTAGTCCGACCATGCTTATCATAATGTTCGGTAATAAAAGAGACATCAAATGGAGAAATAGGGTCATTCTCGATTCTCATGTCATTCGGCGCTTTCCATATTGTTTCCTTAATTTCATCAGATTCAGGCGTATTTATTTCAGAAACTGCAATCATCTTTTTATTAACATCAAACTCGGAATCTCTAGCAAAATTCTTTAAAAGGATAAATGAAACATCAAAATAAGCAACAAATGTTTGGATGTACACAATCGGTTTAGCCAAGAACTTAAGAGATGCAATTAAAGAAACATTTACTGAAGCCATCATAGAAATATTCATTCTCTCGAGTAATTGGCAATTGGTGGAGATTTGATTATACTCTAAGGTCTCAACAAGAGGTTCTGATATGGGTTTCTTCCAATTGTAGCTCATGTCATCAAATTTGTATACATTGTTCCAGAAATCAATCGTCTCCCTTTTAATTTGCATCCTCAAGACTCAAATTCATTTTTTTGCCCCTAGATCTGAAACTCATCTTTATTATATACCTTCAAAAATAGAAATCCAAAATGTAAAAAAGAATTTTCCACAGATCTGAAACTTTTGCTTATTTTTGCCCCAATCTGATCCTTATCTTTATATACATCCAATACATAAACACAAAATCTCGTCTCCTAACGTATAGAAACAGTAGAAGATAGAGATAATAAAAAATAAAAAATTTGGGGAAAGAATAAAATCAAAATTTGATTCGAAATCCTTCAAGCTATACGGAAGTTTCGATGGAATCTCCATGTCCGGTGGTGCGCAGGGGTTGTGAAGTCCTTAAAGCTACGACGAAGTGTTGAATGGTGAGTGGTGATGTAGGGAGGTGACGGCGTTAGGCGTGGGCTGAGAGTTCTCCATCGTGGGAGTTTTCACATCTGGGCGGCTGAG
>JBBMKE010000009.1:19359051-19370155 GCA_037834125.1 Lippia alba | reverse complement strand
CATTAACTATATTGATAAACGATCAGAATAAAAACAATAAAAAAATTTGATATTAAAAAGAAATAAAAAAAATCATCTCTCCGAATATCAACCGTTTACTTTGTAATTATGATTAGATACACACTTGACGTTTATGAATGAGTGAAATAAGTTATAAAACATCAAACTGAAACCGGAAATCCACTCCGTAGTCTTCCCCACTATGCCAACACTATAAGGTCTGGGCTTTTTCTAAAAGTGGGCTATTTCCTGGAGTAATTACCCTGTAATAATAGGTAATAGAATGTCAAAATATTGACAGTGATTGAATGGGATGTCATTTTTTCAAAACAATGTCCATAAAAGATTATATATTATCTCAAAGAAAGGGCCACCTTGATATATATATATCTATCATTCTACGGAATATTTACTGTTTCCTGCATATATTTTAGCATATAGCATTCTCATTTCCCCCAATACTTGCTGGCTGCTGCACAGGTTTAATTTTTCGGCATATTACCGAACCCCTAAACATTTCGCCCAACGAAAACAGCGCGCAACTTTACTGGGTAAGTTATAATCTGAAAGTGCAGAAGGGTCTGCTGCAATATCTTCGGAATTTGACCATATGTAGGCGCCTCGTTCTTGCTTGGTACCAGGTACCGTGTTATCCAGTATGAAAGCAATCAACAGTGTCACCACCATGTTCAACGAAAGAAGTGCATTCAATGCGAAATCGAGCTGAAAGAAACCAAGTAAGAAGAAGTTGAGCAACCATTAGTATCCTACTAAGAATTGTTGATGATTGGCGGGAGTCACCAATCAAATGACAAGTGCAGTAACACCTCATCTGCATTAGAATTTTCTTCTGGGAATTTTCCATGCTGTGCTTTCGTTATTTTTGAAAAAAAAAAATCCTTCTTCAAGTGTGTTTGGCTACGAGCTCCTTATATCAGATTATAAGTTGGTTGAAAGGTTATATAAGATGTTGAATGTCTGGTAAATATGTTATGAAAGGAGCCCATATAAACTCGTAAAAGAAGATTCGAGGAGTTTATATAAGCTCATTTTAAGATCTTAACACATTTCCTATTATTTGACCATATCAATATACACAATTGTCATTACTAAGTATTATAAACTCGTCATCTTCTTCTTTTCCAAAACACTTAACAATTTGGAATCTTGGCTCCAAAAACGTCGTTTTATAAGATATAAGAGCTTTCTTTTAAATAAGCTAAGCCAAACACCTTCTTGAATGGATTTGCGTTCACTGTAATGCGAAAATAGAAACTAAGGTTATTGATGTCTTACGTCTTCGCTTCCAGTGTGAACAGGTCCATCAGAAGCTGCTGAATATGGGATAAGATAGCTCGGTAGAATAAGACTGACCTCTGGCAGATACTGCTGAACATAAGTTGGGATTGATAAACCAAGAAACAAAGAAACACCAACTATCGTAATATTCCTAAAACTTGCTGTTTGAGTATACTGCAGAGCCGAAAGGCCTAATGCCACGACCAGGGCCCACATGAAGCAAAGGACCGCAGCTGCTAAAGCTTGTGGTATCGAAGCGAGTATAGCACCTACTTTACCTACAAAAAGAAAATGTCGCAAAGTTGAATTACCTATTGAGAAAAAAGTGCCAGTTAATAAGTCCCATTTGAGTATTAATCTGTACCTATAAATGAGAAGACAATCAAGAAAAGGGCTCCAATCTCCACAACCTTTCGGCTTGCAACCTTAGTGGTTTTAATAGTATGCACGTTCTCGGTCAAGGTAGTGGAGCCGGTTCCAGAGCCCCAAAGTCCGGCTAAAAGACTGCAAAAACCTTCCAAACCAATTCCTCTGCTAACAACGCCAGGGGTTGGAGCCTTTGCATTGATATTAATGGATGCCGTGTGATATGTCCCAACCTACATGGTTATGGTTTTGCATCAAATTATGTTTCCAACCATCATGCATTTAAAAGTACGCTGATTGCGCCCAAACGCCTTTGTTATAACTAAAAAGCGAGATGTCCAAAAGAAGTCTCATAAGAACCCTACAACTTTTAAAATTTGCATAGAAAACGCTCGTGTATCTCATGTGTGTTGACCGAGAAAATACAAACATTTTTTATTGCAAAATTACATCCCCACCCGGCCACCCCCTTCAAAATTTACTTTTGTTCATATTTCCTCTCTTCTCAGAGCAATGGTACGAGGGATCTATTTTTCATTTGATTCTTTTGTGACAATTTTTTATGCCCAACAGAGACAGTACAGGGCATTAGGTGTAATTAACTCAATAAAAGAAAAAAGAAACAATAGTAACAATGCAAATTTTGGGCTATAATTCAAATTTTATACAGCTGAGTAGAAGGTCACTAACCGAGTCAACTGATGCAACAAGTGATACAAAAATCATTACGAGTGAAGTTCGCAATCGGAAGATCGGTATACCCCACTGTAAGGGGTAAGGGATCCTAACCCATGCAGCAGTCCGCATGGCATCAGAAACATCTGTCCTGCAATGCTTCATTGTATATGCATGTCTTTTACAAGCATCAATAAGGATATTGGAGCTGGGTATGTCCGCGCTGCAGCCTTTATAGTTGTAGGCCCCGCCAGTTGTCAGGAAAAATGCATATGCCCATATGATTACAACACTTAGGGGAACCTGCAAATCATCAAGGCTTCGCAAATTGTAATAACAAAGATATGAGGAAAAAATGTTTTTTGTAATCCGAACTTTTGAAAGGGCTTTATGTAACGCAGCAGTAAGAAAACTTACCGCATAGATTCGAAAGACTCTGTTTCCGAAGACGGATATTCCTCTAAGATACTGAACACAAAAAGGAACAAATTTATCTATTGAAGCTAGCATAAGGATTATGTTGATGAAAGAAATTAATCTAACTTTATATAAAAAATATAGGTATATATATACCCTTATTGATCAAAGATATGCTCACCAAGGTAAAAACTAGAACCAATAGGATCTCAGGAAGGCTAATTTCCACACAGGCACCGGCTTGCGGGAAGCCATAGCTGAAAAATGCTAAACCCACGGCTGCAACTGTGGGTGCAACCACAACAGGGTTTATGAACCTGCAACGGCACCGCAAGTCCAACGATCAGATTTTTACAAAATTGTTCTTACATTTAATCTTAAGATTGAGAATGGGTGTTAGTTATTTTTGGAGAAAATATTAATTGCATAACCAAAATCCAAGAATACACCATGTCGCCGTCATCTTCAAGATTACCTTAAGAACAGAGACATCAATCCACTGAAACCCATCGTGCACTGAAAAATTGAACCAACAATTATAGCTCCCTGTAATTCCCTCATAATGTGCCTGAATCTCTGCAGAATTTGTGAATGCCAACCAATTTAGTAAACAAAAAGTCATAGAGAAAAGTTGTAACTAAATACTCTTCGGCGTATTACCCCCTATAGCCTCAAAGGACTTTTTAAATTTGACCTGGAAATGGAAATTTTCCTTATATATCTTTTTATGGGCCAAAGTGCTTACATGTTCAGTGAGATTCCGAAACTCCCTAGAATTCATGATAGCTAATGCGGGAGCCAAATAAACAAATGAACTGCCTTGAACCAGTGGAAGGCGAGTACCAAAGTATACGTGCAGTAACGTCGTGATGCCAGAGAGTAGCAGCATTGTGGAAATTACCGTGGCAGTATCTTTCTGTCATCATTTTTTTAGGAAAATGTGAGGCACAAATAAGGACATCCATAATCTACTACACCAAAAATAAGAGAATAAGCTTACATCTGTTCCCCCCATTGCAGGCACAAACAGCAGAGGAATGAAAATAAGGGAACCAGCCAAGGATAAATAGTGCTGCAAACCGTACAATATAACCGGCACTGCAGAGGAAAGTTAATAACAAACTATTGAAATATCACAAAAGTTGATACACACAAAACTAGAAATACTTCATAACAAGTAGTAAATGATGATAATATGAGCAAAAGATATTCATATGAATATCAAAAACTAACCATAGCCAGGATTATCCTTCAATCCATATATAACTTTCGGAGACGGATTCCATCCACCGTCGCCTAAATCATCTCCATCAAGAAACACATTAGCATCCTCAACTGGACCTGAATCTCCATCACCCATCTTTTGCTCCACGGACGAATTATTCGCCAAACCTCCATTCGTGGTGCCATTTTCAGTCCCATTTAGCCCATTCATCCTCGCCGCATTCGCTGTCTCAACAGTCCCATTCCTTCTCGTCTCGTTCTCACCATCTCTAAACCCCAAAACCCCATCTTTATTATCCCTTCCATTGCCCCCAAGAACTGATTCAATCTCAGGCCCTCTTCTCCTAGTCCTCCCTAGAATAGGATCAATCTCAATCGTAGGCGATATCGACTCATTCTTTCCAGGAACACCCTTCTCTAAATCAGGCCTCCCATCATAAGCATTATTTCTCCCACTCACACCTCTTTCAGTCTCCCCTGAAACAGCAGTTGAAACAAAACCTGTCCTCTTAGCCCAGGATCTCAACTCCCTGGGGTCATACCCTTGTCTGGGCACAAAAGGCTCAATATTGGGCTCCAAAACAGATCCCAGTTTCTCACCCTTTCTTCTAACACTCTTGTTTTCTCTCCCTAAACCAGACCCACCTTCCATTTCAGCTTCCCCTCAAATGGGCTTCAGTTTTTTTCACTAAAGAACCAATCTTTCAGCTTGTTCTCTCCCTCCTATAACCTTGTTTCAAAGAAAAACACTCCACCACCAACAAATCAAGTGCAGTGAGAAAGCTATAAGTGTGAATAAAAGGGTTCAATGCAGTGAAATTACTTGAAATCTTCTTCTTCTTTTTGTTTCTGGGGTGCTGCTCGGTGGTTGCTGTCAGTTGCAGTGAAATTACATGAATAGCCTTGTCAGTGGCCGTTGAAACAGTGAAATTTGATAATTTTCTGGAGGGGGTGTCGATTATGCCCCTCTGTTAAGTTTCCTTAGTTTTGAAGCCTGGTTTGGTTTTCGAATTCTTTTTGGGTATTTGTTCATTGCAAAGGTGGCAGTGATGGTCCACTGTCACTCAATGTTATATTTTATATTTATGTAGTTATGTAAGCTCTGTTGATTCATGGATTTATATTCGTGGATTTTGATCGTTCAATATTATTGATGATAGTGATGTTCTTAATATTTTGTTTTTAGTGTGACTGTTTTCTTGATAGAAATTACAAATTACAAAAATGCTCATAATGAGAAAATAGTTTTCTGCTAAAAACGAAATGTTGGGGAGCTCGATAGAATTAATAATGTGTAAGAAATTACTTTATAAATATGTCGGCGCTAGAGATGGTATGTCTGATTGGCCCAAAACTTGAGATAGTCGGGATCAAGACTTTATGAAATGGAATTTTATTTTATTTGATAATTTTGGTACAAACAAATCCACCTGGGTAAAATTCTCCCTACTTAAATATTTAAACACAAAACTTCTAATTAAGCATGGGTTGTTGAATTACACTATTTGTCAAAAAGAATTAGCTTGATGAGAAAATCATATATATTTTTCTCTGAAGTTATAACTAACCATATTTACGTCAATATAAAAATATTATCGCAACAAGTTAGGTGGTATAACATTGTCAAGAAATAGGGTTTCAAAAGAAATTGAATTGGGTGGGTATCAGATGTCACTGAAACGTGGATAATAACGCTACAACCTGTATGCACCTTAGGAAAGTTAACCTTCATCATTGATTATTGCAAAGAAAACTTAGGTAACACAATTGACACTTTAAAACCTTTGAGGAATAATGGGATTTAATAGTAGAGTTGTATCAGTACACATCTTAATCAAGAATTAAATTAAAAGCCTTCCCACACTCAAAAGCTTCAACGAAAAGACAAACATTTAAGGCCATTATGATTCGAGGCAAGAAAGCATTGCTTTTTCTTCAGTATAATCATGTTTTAGATTGGGATGGCTACAGGCCTACGGCATAGTTTAGACGAAGCCATTTATGATGGCGATTAATTACAGCATTAACAGTGATATAAGAACATTCACATTCTTTTCTTCTAATAGACAATATAAATACATTCAAAATAAACTGATCAGGTTCCTGAATGCCAGCAATTGGATGGATTCAGAAGGATGATTTTCGCACACTTTCACAAGTTATGCTGCAAACTAGAAGTGAAGGCAGCAGGGAAAGAAAACCCAGTTTTTTTACAACTTACCCTAGTCCCTACATCTAATGCAGGTGGACTAATCAAGAATAGAACTAGGAAAGAGATTCGGCATTGATAGCCTTGGTTAGCTGTTCTTTTTGTCAGCGTTCGGTAATATGTGTGATTGCTTGCTCTTGAATAGGAGTAAGAGGCACCGGTTCATATCTAAGTGCACAAGTCTAAGGCTAAGTTATCATCACGTTTTTAAGATACTGACCCATTTCTTGTATGGAAGAAGATACGGCATCAATAGCCAGAAATAGACATAAAGACTCGAGTGAGGCATCATGATTCTAAGACATGAGAGCCAACATGCTCTCCTCCCCAGCACCCCACCCAATCACCCACTATGCTTGTTTAAGTAGTTCAAACTCTCAATCCGCTTGAAGTATCACTGAATTAACTCGAAAATCAACATGCATTCGAGGCAGCAGATAAAATACTCCTAGCTTGTGCTCACATTTTACTTCTTCCATCCATGAATGTCAGCAAGCAAAGATTGGTATATGCTCTCGTGAATGAAACTACGATTTAACTTCAATGGATATCAATCTAGAACGGAAAAGATTCAAGTTCCTAACTTTCACCTTACATTGAAAGAAAAATCTAGAGTTCTATTCTATCAACTCCAGTGGCGGACCCAAGACCCATGGTTAGAGGGTTGCTACTTGACAGTCAGACGGTTAGCGAGTAGTCGAACACCCCCTAACCTCCATCACTCGTATTACACAATTAAGGATGATTTTAAGGTCAGTGGGATCATCAGCACCCCCGACTTGGGGTGGCTTATCCGTAGCTCCACCACTAATCAACTCAAAACAGCCACAAATATGTTCCCAACAGCATCATCATCACCCCGATTTCATCCCAATCCATATGGAAAAATCAAGTCTTTGACGGTTCAATCATGAAAGATTACACAAAGATGGCATACACAAACACATTAACATATTTCCCATATTCTAAGACGATGCAATTCATCTTCTTGGATTCACGCGGCGGAAAAACATCAATAAAATAAACATACACATCAAACACCGCCGCTGTTGCTACACATACACTACACTATTCAGGCACCATTAATCACAAAATCAAACAACAAAATCAGAAATTATTTCGAGGGTACCAAAATCGAAGGCCGGGATTTAGAGTAGAGCCGAACAAGACGATCCTGCTGGTCTCTGTATTGGCGTCTGAGGTAAGTCTCGAGGATCTCCATAACATTGACGAACTTTTTCATCTCCTCCAGGCGGCGGCTCAGCTCGGCTTCCCTTGCCCTAGCTCGCTCCAGCCGCGCCTCCGTCTCGGCTAGACGGTCTCTCAGATTCTCCACCACCGCCGTGTTATTGGTCGGCGGGGGCCGGATTCCGACGACGTCTTCTCTTGACGGCGACAGCTCGCCGCCGTAGCACATGGTTTTCCGATTGGTGGCTTCGTGAGTTGAGTTGAGCCTCGCGCTGTGGGAGTTGTACCTTAGGTCGAGGATTGATGGTGGAAAGAAAGTAAAACCACCTTGTGAAGTAGGTTGAGTTTGGTTTGCATTTCACCCCTCCGGAATTTCGAAATTACGTTGCGGCCTCGTGGATTATCGAAATACACATTTGAACCCCTACTATTCACCAGCATTGCCATTGTACATTCATCTAGTATATATTAAGCGAAGACTATTAGGTGTCATAGACTCTCTTTTTCTTTTTTTTTTATATTTTTTAATATAAATTCTAACTAGGTGTTTTGACAGTTTTTTGCTTGAACTTTTATGTGCAGTTTTTTACTTATCAAATTCTTTTCTTGTTTATTTATATCCTTTAATTATCTTTATTTTTTTCTTTAATTTATTATTAAATATATTCAGCATAAAATTATAATTATATTAAAAATAATTATAAATTAAATAATAATTTAAAATTTTTAATTTAATAATTTTTTGCACACATATTATGTGTGCAGAGTTACTAGTGACTAATTATTGGACAGCATGTCAATAGCCTTCATACTTCATACTAAACAATGGATTTAGATATTATGAAATATAAAAATATAAGATTAATCCACTAACAGTCCAACCTGATAAGGTTGTCAACGGGTCGAATTCAAGCCGGATCAGGGGATTTCGAAACCGAATCCGACAAGATAATCTGATAATCGGATCCGAATCCTATAGAATTCAGATTCATTTATTTGGTCGTTTTATTTATATTTATTTAAAATAAGTTAATTTAAATTTTGTTACTAAGGAAAAATATATACTTTCAAATTAAACAATTCAAAATTTATTATTGTTCAAAGTGATCAATACGTAAAAATTTGAATTTCAATCATTTTACTTAATATTATGTAATAGTAAATAATTTATTTAATTAAATATTATATATATAATCGGATTAGGATTCTTAACTGATCAAATTCCTTAATTTCATATTTGATCCATTTATTTCGGATAACGAATATTTATAATCGAATATGATCTATCGGATATTTTTATCAGACAAATATGCTAAAATTCGGATCGAATTCAGATCGCATTCGGACTAAAATTCGATCCATTGACGGCCTAAAACCTGATATGGGTTATTTAACCAGCTTAGAATAATCGATTAAGGTTTGGATTGCCTACTCGCTTTATTAAAACATGGTCAAAGCCCAAGCTGAATTAGGGCACATTCAGAAAAAAAAACAAGATCAAAACACGTGGAAGCTCATGATCACATCACTATTCACCTATATTGCATGGATACGAATACGGTGACACGGACACAACACGGCACGGATATGGCGACACATATTTTTTTTTTTGTAAATTTTTCACGTGAGAAGTGTCAGACGTGTCCGACAAGATACGATACGACATGACAAAATGATATTTTTAGAAGTGTCGGTGCATTAGAACTATTCACTGTAAATAATGGCTCAATCATCAAGGTAATAAATTTAAACTTTTCATTACTAATTTTCTTGCATCATAATTTTTCTGGATATAGTGATCCGACTTAATTCAGTAGGAGGCCGTTTGGTACCCTTGTAATGTTAATTTTGTTTAATATTGTTCGGGCTTATTAAGTAACATTAGGTGAGTATAGGAAGACCTAATTATACTCACCTAATTTTATGTTTGGTAAAATTACTATTTTCAAATTAAGAGTTAGTAGTGGTTAATATTACGTTTGGTATATAAACACAAAAATTATATTATTTTTTGAATTTCCTAAATTACCCTGGTTACGTTGCTGAATACGGCTGCTTTCAATCTTCGGTAAGGCTTATCCTTTATTTTCTTAATCCATATATATATTATTGATATGGGCTATTGTGGTTGTGCTTTGTGTGGACAAATTGTAGATTAAATGAAGGGGATCTGTTTCTTTGCAAGATTGAGATTTTTTTTTCGTTGCGGGCATGTATGTGGCGGTTTCCCTGATTCTTGTTACATATAACTGTTAATTATCAGTCAGTGCACCTTGATTTCCCTAGTTGTGCGATCGTAGATGGGTTCTAGGGTACGCTAATATTACGAAATGTTGTCACTGTTTAAGTTTAGGGCTGTTCAACCGGTAATTGGTGGTGTTAGCTATTTTGTAGTATTAGTATGAGTTTTGCACCTCCCCCACACTGTCCAAAGGGGCATGGAGAAATGCTCTTGCGTACATCGAATTCAGTTAACAATCCAGGAAGAATGTACTACATTTGCTCGTTGGAAGTAAAACATGAGGGATGTTTCATTTGGTGGGATGTATACCATAGGTGTGGTGGGCGTTCCCGTATGAGCGAAGTATGTTCGTCTAATAACAAATTCGCTGAGCAAAAGGGTTATAGCTCTAAGGGAATTGCTGAGGAAGACAATGCAAGCAGCAAATGCCCTTGTGTTTCTGCTATGCAGCGGTCCGATGTATCGCCTGTGGTTGATAGACGGTTCGTGATGGAAAGAGGTCGACCTACGAATTCGGTGCTGCATATTTATATTTTGTTGTATGTCTTTGTGTTGTTTCTAGGTACCTTTTTGGGCATTATTGCAGCCCGTGTATTTTAGGTTGTTAAGTAGATTGTCGATGTGCTTTATTAATTGTAATCGTTGTATGTTTGTGTAGCTTAGTAAGGTAAAACGCTAGTAATCATAAGCAATTTAGGGTGCATTATGTAGTGGCCGATTTTGAGTGTTCCGTTTCTTAGCTTGTTGTTTATGAATGATTTGTTTAATGCACTTTCATCTTTATTTCGAGACCACAGTTTTAACTGATTTATTTTTTATTTTTGGATTGTTGTTATTTTCTGTTTTGTCCTGTATTGAAGTTTGAGATTTTCATTCTTGGCTTGAGTCACATGTGAAATATTGTGCCCTAATCGTCTATAAATATGGAATGTCATGGAACAAACTGTACAACCATCTTTCTTGTAATTATCTGTTCCTTTTGTTTCCTTTCTATTTGTGCTTTAATCAAATGACATACCGCGAATCCTTGAACTACTAGGCAGAGTTATTTTATCCTGGCTCATGGACTGAAGAGGTCGATACGCAATTTCTGAAGGAGCTAGTGAAAGAAGCAATGGCTGTGGGGGAAAAACTGACTGATGACAGCCATGTATCAATTATCAATGCAATTGACGGACCCAGAATACGCTCAGATCCCCACCGTACACGTGGCGTGATCACGAAAGACATCTGCCACTGTCCCAAGGCAAGCTTATTTTAATGCTCGGATATCTGTGGCTCATGGCCCTCTCCTCGCGACCCCCTCTCTTGGGGCACCCCCTACGAAGGTCCTTCCCTCGAGGGTCAACCCTCGAGACCTCATCGTTCGGGAGAGCGACCCTTCGCGTGCCCCACCAAGGGATCTCGTCTCGAGCGTCCCAACGCTCGTGTGGCTTTGGAGAACCCCCTCCACGACCGAAGGATCGTTCGCCCAACTACCTCTG
>JBBMKE010000009.1:19346115-19358951 GCA_037834125.1 Lippia alba | reverse complement strand
TTCGATTAAATTCTTATTCGGGTAGGGGTCACAATCCATTGCTAGATTACGATTGTATGATCTATGAAGTGGATAATTAATTAAGAGAAATAATTATTCACTTTCACTGCTAATTGAATAATGAACCTAAAGGGTCACACACAAATGCCAAGTTTTTAGATAGGAAGTAAATATAATTAACGGATCAAAATGTTGATCGAAGAGGAAAAATTCCCCGCCACAAGTCATGCTAGGAACGTGGCTGCCACGTGTTGAGTCCACGTGGCTGCCACACACGTGGCTTAACGTGTGGGTTTACTCCACATGTGAAATCTTTCTTGTAATTAATTGATTAAATATAATTAATTAATTTAGGTCTAATATTAATTATTAAATTATTTTCTCAAGTCATAACCCAATAAATAAATAATTAAGAATTAATTTATTTATTATAGGTTTTAACTTTAGGAAAGTTGAAAAGTCCAACTTCCTATTGTAGGAGAGATAAAGTTGATTCTTGCTAGGAATTGGAAAATAAGTCAAGCACTTATTTTCTAATTAAATGAGTTAATTAGTGAGCAAGAATCAAAATCTCACTAGAGTTAGGGAACCCTAATAGGGTTCGAACCCCATAGTATAAATACTAGTGGTGGGGCTTTCTCATTCTTTAGACCAACACTCACGAAGTGTTAAGTTTTTTAGAAAAATAAAAGAAAAGTTTTCAAAGCAAATCTCCTAGCTAAAAAACAAACCTCAGAACTAGCATTCTCCCTAGCTTGATCGTGTTTTACGACTGGTGTAGATACGCTTTAGAGGATCGCTGCTTTGGGATCTATCGAAGGTCCTTCGAGGGACATTCCGCGTAAAGGGCATTCGATAGGCGGTATTGACATCATAAGAAAGCTTCTAACTAAGTAAGTTTCTTAGAACCATGAAACAATACGAGAATTGCGAGTCTATGATTCTGACTTTTGGAAAAAAATTTAAACTTCCGAGTTTCTGAACCCGTTTTTCCAACACTCAGTTCGTAAGTGCTTGGCATATCTCTTAAAATTGGCTAAGGCAAGTGATCGTCCTATCAAGTGCCCGTCTTGTAAGTGCTCGGTATACGGGCGCTTAGCACGAGCCCAACGACGACGGTTGCCCCCACTTTCCAACCACCCATGATCTAAGTATGTGGTCCGCAATTCTTGCGCCCACTAAGTCAGATCGAGCTCGCGCCAACTCAAACCAAGAGTATAAATATAATTTCTTTCACAAAAATGGGACATGCACACAAAACGTACCAAAACTCTGCCGAAATTTCTACTCAACTGATTCAATCCAAACAATCAGATTTGGTAAAAGAACCCACACTCAATTGATCTGTCGAAAATTCAAAGCCGATCACGCAATTTCGATGGCGACCAATTTCCGGTGTTATCAGGTACCAACTGGAATTATCCTATCTAATTTGAGGATTAGATGTAAGTAACCCTTTTATTTATTAATATATTATTTTTAATAATATTATACAATTGTATTTATATGGTAATTGTAATAATTTTTTAACATGTATATTTTAAAAATTATGAATAATGTTTAAGAGTTTATATTTATAGTTTATCCATGAGTATAGTATTTAGTTAGAATGAAAAATAAGCATCAAATTAAAATATAATTATAACAATATAAAGTATAATTATATTATATTGTGTGTAAGGGTACATTAGAAATTTTACTTGTTTTGTTCACCATTTGAGATGAGGAAGGGGTGAATTTATTTTAAAAAATATGGGATTTTCTATTGTATTTTTTAAAACACGGGATTTTTGGAGTAGTTAGCTCCTTTCTCATAAAGCAAACTGTTTTTATGGACAAAAACACAAAGACATACATACAATGATGTGCCAAAGAACACGGGCATATATGAAATACACGCTACAAAGGCTACAAATTTACCAGAGGAAAACACAGATCACAATTAAACCACTAAATCCTAAGGCCATAAAAAGAAAAAAAAAACAATAATAGACAAAAAGGTGAAAATATTGGGGTGAGATTAGGTGACATGAAATTAATTAAACAATTAAAAAAATTGAAAAATCAATAACCAAACTGTATGATAAACAAAAAATTCTATGGAAATCATATCGAGCCCAATAGTATAAGAACAAACGTTGCAAATGAAGATTCATTCATACCCAACAGGCTCTTGCGAATTCTTCAACTGAATCACCACCTTATTTTGAGTTGTTCTCCGAAATTCGTCTGGTGGGAGAAGCGGTGGTCGAGGCGGCCGGGGGCGGCAGATTTGAACTGTTTTTGTAGGGGGGAGAGAGATATGTCGGGCCACCGGGGAACACCAAACGGCGGTGGTAGTGGGAAGCGGGTGTGATATTGTGAAATGCGCCGGTCCAGTCTCATCTCGAAGACTTCGAAAGCCCTAAACCAAGAGCGGCACTAAAAGCAGCAGGAGAAGCAGCATCTAACCTAGTTTCATCTGTCGATTGAGTTGGATCAGCAACAGAAGCAAGGGGTATAGAGCAGTAAAGCTTGTAGCCTCACCAGTCTCTATAGTTCTTTCTCAACCATCAGTCTTTTATATTGATTCCTTTCGTGTGCTCAAGCTAAGATTCTACTCGTGAGCGTAATCGTATAAACCTGTCTAACTGTGAGACCGACTGGTCGAATAGAGACAAAAATTGACTCTCTTAACAAATAGGCAATCTGATAGATAGATTATGGCTTCCTCAACCGCCTCATTTGTGTTTGTTGCCTAGTCGGGCAGTTAATATGGAGCAGCTATCTAGGACCAAGAATCTAATGCCAAAGATTCCCATCTCGTTCTGGACCAACCGCCCGCGATTTTCGAAGAGTCTTTTCCCTTTTTTTTGGGGGGGGGGGGGGAAAAGAGTTGTCAAAGAATGAACCAAAAAAAATGAAAGGCATACGGCTCGTAGTGTATGATGATCCAAGTCCTAGAGGTCCAAGAATGAAGAAGGGGTAGAATTACTGAATGAATACAAGCTGTGGCTAATACCCGAGGCATAAAAGAAGCATTTTCTACGGTATCCCGAAACCACCAGCCACCCCGACCTAATTCATGATGAGCCCACCAACTTCCTGGCAAAATGCCTCCAGTTAAAAACCACTGACATGTCAAGATCCAAATTCACTCAGATAAACGTGATTGTTCTCACTCGAACGACTCAAGAGTCGGCAACATGTTCGAAAATTGACTCTTTACTTTAGGTCGGTGATTACGACTCTTTTGGCTTCAGGAATAGAGGAAGCAACGGGCAAGACACAAAGCTCCAAGAAAGGAATCTTTAGTGATCGCGGCGGCACACTGAAATATTATAGAACAATCTAAAGAAAGTACCTGGAAGCATACCGATGGAATAAACAAAATACGAACAATTAACATAATATGGTCATAGATCTTAGATTGTAGGGGCAGGGGATTTTTCTCTCAAAAGTCGGATTAGTTTATTCTTGAAGAGTGAGGCGCGGCGACATGAAGTCTTCAGTGTTTTCTCGTCCGATTTCTCTCTCAAAACTCAGATTAATTTATTACCTTCAAAAAAAATTCAAAGCTTTGAGCGAATAAAATTGGAAATTCATATTATTATTTTTTCTCCCAAAATTTCAGCAATACTTAAACAGAAAATTAGGAATATAACAGGAAATTCCGAGAGTTTTTAACAGAATTCTAAATGTTTGGCGGTTAAGTGTAATTTTTTTTTTAAAGAAGACAGTATATGTAATTATATCTAATTGTGCATTGTGGTATGCTTTGTAATTATTCCATTTAGTTCGGCGCCGTTTATAGAAACCTTCAGAAGCCTCCCACACACGGCCATGGCTGCCGGCGATTCCTCTTCATCTCCATCCTTCCTGGCCCTCAAAAACCGCCCCCCGGACGACACCGTTTTCTATTCCATCTTCCCCGACTCCTCCCTCGCCGCCACCTCCGCCGCCGCCGAACAACTCCAGTCGCTCCACCTCCAAATCCTCCACCATATTTCCCCACTCACCGCCGCATATATCTGGCAGCATAACCCCTTTTCACTTTCCATAACCCTCTCCCCCTTTCCCCATCTCTCCGGCAGCGTCCGCTTCGGCGACAATCTCGAGGACGAGTGGTTCGTCGTCTACCTCCTCTTCGAAATTTCTAGAACCTTCCCCGATCTCTCCATCCGCGTCTGGGACTCCGACGGCGAGTTTCTGCTGATCGAGTGCGCTTTCCACCTCCCTAAATGGCTCAATCCGGAAACGGCCGTCAATCGCGTCTTCATCTGCGGTGGTGTCCTTCACATCATTCCGAAATCGAGCTTCGCTTCGACGCCGAAATTGGAGGATTCTCTGCGGTTATTGGTGGAAAGAGGGGATGATCCCGTGTTACGCGCGCCGGATGGTGTTCAGTTGCATTTGAGCAGGAAAATTGGTGAGTACCCGGGGCGTGCGTACAAGAATATCCACAGTGTTAGGGTTATAGTGCCGGTTTCGGTGGCGTGGGTGTTGAGGCATGAGCCGTTGTTGATATCTTTGGCAGTTGAGGGGTTTTATGATAGGGATATTGATAGTATGAAGTATGCGGCGAAAATGGATAAGTTCTTGCCTAGGGGAAAGCAGGAGGAGATGGTGGAGGTGGTTGTGAGGATGTCGAGGGCAATGTATGCCCAGTTGGTGCAGCAGAAGTTTCAGGCGCCTAGTTGCTTCCCGATGCCGGATAGACGGAATGTTGGGAAGTATATGGAAGCAGAACTTGGGATGAAGATCACTTGCGGGTTCGAGATGATGTATCAGTTGAAAAAGAAGCAAGGGGATGAAGGGAAGGGGGGCCAGTGGGAAGCTTTTAAGGATATGTTTGAGAAGATGGGTTATTTTGAGGGGTTGCTGCCAGGGTCTAAGGAGTACAGGAGAGTGATGGAGAATATTGAGGGGTATTATCGAAATAATTTGTTGAATACTAGAGCCAGGTATATATTGTTGATAATTTTCCAGTACATTTTTAACTGATAGTTCGTATTGTTTAGTTCTGGTTTGATGGGCAATTGACTCAGTTAATCAAGTTATCAAACAGGCATTGCTGTCGTTTATCCGTACTAAATTCGGCAAGTATCATATTTTGATCTGTGAGACTGTGACTATATATACGTGAATTTGATTAAATTTTCTTCGGGCACTCTTATATCGGATGATGATTGTTTTTTGGAATGTCTACCATCAATTTATTGGAAACAAGTTTTCAATGCTGTTTGAGCGTTTGTCTAGTGAACAATCAGTTTGTGGTTCTCCAGAAGTATTGAATGCTTTTTCAATACTTGGTTTTATTTTAACTCTCTACATACACACCTCTGGTGGCTCTTTTTATATCTGGTGAACGAACAGATGGCTTACTGTGGTCTTTCTGAATCTCATTTTGTTCTCATTGGTAATTAAAAGTTGAACTTGGGACTTCTATTGACTTGCTGCTTTACTGCAGTGAAGTGCTGACTGCACCTGTGAAACGTATAGATGAAATTCTTGCACTTCCTCATTCAGCTGATGAGTTCAAGAATCAGGAGCTTCCTCCATCTGATGACGATTCATGGCTTTATGGTGGGGAAGATGAATTAAATGCTGCTCTTCAGGAGAGGCAAAAGGAGATGGAACTTTATGATTTGAAAAAACAAAAGAAACATAAGTCAACAGAGCAGCAGGATGGTGCTTCAGCATCTGGCGAAGATTTTGACGAGTTTGATCTTGGGAGGATTGCTAAGTCTATGCAGGGTTTTGTAGAAAAAATTTCAAGCTATGAAGGGGCTGAGGTTCCAGAAGACAGGTAGCTCCTTCCCCTGTACTCATATTTCAGATTTATGTAATTTTTAATCATGTTTCTTATCTTAGGTGAAGGTTGGATCCTGCATTCCATTTTATTTAATGTAACATTAGACTGTTTGCAACATGGATATTCCATCTGTTTATAAGTTGGTGCCAGTGGAAGGTTAATTTTTTTTGTAGTTTGGTTAGAGAGATGCCACAATTAGGTTTCCATCATTTGTTTTATTGCTTTCTCTCAGCTTGTGTTTACCTTGAAGTCCTCTAGCAAATAGATTTGTATTTCACCATGCCTTAAGACTTGCAAAACCATGAGTCTTTGACCTGCCTGTTGAAGTGCTGAACAAAGGTATGAGCGAGTTAGAGATTGATTGAGTCGGAAATTTCTGCAAATTTGCTGTTGGATTTTGTTGTGCCATTCACAAATTACAACATTGCTTAGTGCTCAATAATAGTACTCCACTAAAAGAAGTTTTGGGTGGGAGTGGAAATTTTGTGGGTCTGTGCTCTTACCCTCAAAATTAATCGTTTAGATTTACTGATATCACATTATCTTTCTATCAGAAAGATAGTTTCATAATATCATTACACAATGGAGCTTTACATTTGGGGTCCCTGAACAAGAAATAGGAGCAATATCAATTAGAGAAAATTTACGTTTCAATTATTTTCTTAACTGAATAAAAAATATGAAGTTATTCAAATACTACTTTACTAAAATAAATATATAATACCAATACAACAGTTATACTAATTCAATTTTTTAGTCAGTTTGGAAATACAAAGAGGAAATCGGCTTTATTTATTTGTTCATTCATAAATTTGAAATTGCCGTTAACTAATTTGGCTCCGAGCTTTTGAGATGAACTTTTACCTAGCAACAATCTAGATGTGTCTATAGTTATGCTTCCAGTACCAGTATGAAAATGTTGATTAACCCCTTCGGAAGAATGGTACCTTATTATGGGCTCTAGGGACATTGCATCTTCATCAACAGTTTCTGTCACTTCTATTATATGATTCAATCATCATTTTGATTTTATTATCATAAGAAATTGAGTATAGCAGCGCTCTTCTGACTTATGGATTCAGAGGCAACAACTTTGATTTACATCTTACGAATTGAATTATAAATGTTAAATACTACCCTCTCTATTTTTCAGAAATTTCAAAGATGTAGAGTTCGATGCAGATCAATTTATGAAAGACATGGAAAGAGTAATGGGATATCGTGGTTCTGATGATAATGATGATGATCTTGATCTTGAAGAAGGATTATCATCAGACCTTGATTTCGGTAATCTTCAATTACTGGGTCATGTTTTGTCCTTTAATTTTCTTTTTGCAGTTAAAAGCTTGTTGATTATGGTGAAATTCTCTGCCATCGACTATGTCCTCTGAGGCCAATCCTAATCTCATTACTGTTTATTATATTACCACACAATCATACCCCGTATTCTGCATGAGAAGAAAGTTTTTGAAATGATCCCGAGAAATTCCCCGACATAAGCATCTATTTGACAAAAGGCATGACAATTATTAAGCAAAGAGATATCTATCACCTTTAGAATGTTGATGTTGATGATAATTCTTGAATAATTCAGAGATGCACACTGATGTTCATAACTTTTACCGGGAAATATGGCAAATATGAGATATCTGTCTTTTGTGCAACTATTTATGCTTTGGTGATAGGATATTAAATAGAGTACATAGAGTTACTTAATCCCTGACTACTTAAATTGATTGCTGCTGCAAATCATGCGCCCGATATATGCCTTGTGAACCTTCTAGTAAATCACATGAATCTGATATAATACAACATAAAAACTGGCAGATGATGATGAGGATGATTCAGATGACATGGAAGGCAAAGGGGATGAGTTCATGCGCTCCTATTCAGATGCTCTTAACAAGGAATTGAAGGCTACTACGCTGGATAAAACCTTTGTACATGCCCAGGAGCAATCCTCTAAAAAGAATGACGAGGTACGCAAAATTTGAATTGCTTAATTTCTGTGGTGGTTAAATAACAATATCCATCTGCTTCAATTCATTAAACTGTTGAGCTGGTTTATGGATATATTTTGAATTTCCCAAATATATGTATGCAGGGACCTTCGAGCATTAACGACGATGAGATGGATGAGTTGACCCCTGTGGATGTGGATATCAACCTTGTACAGAACTTACTCAATTCTTATTCTTCTCAAGAAGGGATGTCTGGCCCAGCTTCCAATCTGCTAGGACTTATGGGTTTAAGGTTGCCTGATGATGCAGCCGAAGGCAAATGATTCACTTCAGTATAGTGTATTGTTATATCTGAACTCAAATCCCATCAAATTTTGTAGGAAATGCAGCTTTTACTGCTTGAGTTCTTGATTGCATTTCAGCTTGTTTGTATACATGCCAGATCATTTATTGACATATGAGGGCATTCGGTATTACTCTCCTGATATTGCTTATTAATAGATCCACATACATAAAGATTCAACAACATTCAATGTTAAAAGCAATAGTGAGGGAAGCCATAACTATTAGTCACACAAATATTTTTCATATGATTCTTGTCATGTGAATACTTGTCCGCCCGTAACCAACTTCTTGACAAATTCAGATTGTTGAATCTCGTATAAGATTTAAGATTATAATACCAATGATTATAATGATAATAATTAACGTCAGTCCATAATTCTAATATACATGCAAAGATACCACCGATTCAATCTAAAATTTGCTCTTATAAAGGGATAGTGTGCTAAATCTTCTATAGGAACCCTCGTTTTCTCTCGCAAACAATGGTTTGTGATACGAAAATACGAATTTTTTTATTTACCTATTAGACCACCAAACATAGAAAATATTAAGGATTAATTTGGAAATATACCTAATTACAATTTATTAATTTTTCAAAATCATTTACTCAAAAACTTTCTCCTCTCTCCCTTTTTTTTTGGATCCATCAGAGGCCTCCAAACGAGGCCAACGAGGACGTTGCATTCTCAAAAAGTCATCCGGTGGGCTCTCTCACTCCACAAAAGCCGTGTGAATATTGTGCCCCATCTTAGCGAGTCTGTCAGCACTCTCATTGCATTCCCTCAAAATATGTTTGATTTTAGATTTCCTACACATTCGAAGGAGCCTACAACAGTCTTCAATGATATTCTTGAATCTTCATTGCGTGATCTTTCACTCAAACGAGTCTCCAATGATATTATTCATTCGGTGATCTTTCATTCAAACCACTTTTTTTCTCTTCTGTTAAATTTATTTTCTTGCCTCTGTTTTTATGGAAATTTCTTTTCAACTTTTTTTTAATTTTTTTCACACACACGTTAAAGTGGCCAAGGCATTTGAACCCGGGTCATTGCAATTTTTTTATCAACTTAAATCACTTTTATTTCTCTTCATACTTGTTCTATTATCTGATAAAAGAATATTTCAGCGGGTATACTTTAAATCTCTTTTTGTAAAACTCTATGAGCGACTTTAGTCATCTTTTTCTCTCTCTAATTATTTCTTTGCAATTTTCCTTGATGAAGATTTCCTTCGAATCACCTTTTTTTTTTTCTTTTGCATTATTTCTTTGCAATTTTTGAAGATGGAGTTTTCCTTCGAAAATTTTTTATTTTTTGATAAAATATATTATTAATGCATAAAAATTCAGGTATAGTTTAGGTGGGGTATTAATGTATGAAAATTTATAAATTTGCTTAGTAAATATAGTATTCTGTCGTTTAATGGAAGTTCTTTGATTACTTTAGAGTTTTGCAAATATACGGAACATGTATTTTGCATATATTTATTTTTGTGTTTTAGAGAATAAATTTGCAGGGTGTGCCAGCAGTGATTAGTTTTAAAAAAGACAAAGAGGTCTTTAGCTAAATTTCCGCTTGGAAAATTCTAGTCCCTGGTCGGAGCCAACCAATCAAAAGGACAAATGTATTATACTAACCATTTAATTGGTCATTTTTCAAAATTTTCCAACAACCACACGATAAATACAAAATACTCGTCCCTTCGTTATACCAATTTGACCGAAACAAGCTCGGACTAAAATTACCATATTTTGGGATGAGTTAAAAATTTAATATTATTAACTCCGTTCACTCAATATATTTCTATCATTCTATGAGTTAAAATTTTATTCGCTCAAGATATTTCTATGAACATCTGACATGCCACATGTGGATAATATTGAATGTATCCATATGAACATCTGACATGCCACATATGAACATCTGACATGCCACATGTGGATAATATTGAATGTGTCAGTAGGGGGCCGGGATAAAAAGAAATCCCTAAGAAAAACATGTCTTAAATACACGGACAAATAAAATTACGGATTTATTGATATTATTCGTTTTTTTGGTAATGTTTTATTGATATTATTCGAGTTGAGGTTGGTGTAAGAAAATATTTTGATTTAAACTCTTTCAAAATACCCTTTATATTAAATTTGTTTGTTTTGTAGGCTGTAGCAAAGCAAATTCAGTTTAATACAATTGCCTTTGAATATGGAGGAAAAAGGAGAGCAAGAAAAGGCGATGTGGGATTGCCGTCCGGTGGTCAAACACGGCGGCTTCTGGTGTCCGGCGAGGATATTTCCGGCGGTATTATCCTTCCAAAAGGACTTCAAATTAGCCAGAAGCAGTGATATAATACTGTCAACAATGCCCAAATCAGGAACCACATGGTTAAAAGCCCTCACCTTTTCCATAGCCAATCGCAACCTTCACACCATTGATCGTAGCCCTTTACTCACTTCAAATCCTCATGAACTCGTGCGTTTTTTTGAGTATGATCTTTATTTGCACCACGACGAAAACAAAAACGCTGATCTCGATAGCGTTCCCAGTCCCAGAATCTTTGGAACCCATATCCCTTTCGCAAACCTTCCTCCTTCCATTCAAGAATCCGACTGTAAGATCATCTACATCTGCAGAAACCCTCTTGATCAGTTCGTGTCCCTCCGCCACTTCTTCGCCGAAAACAATAACGTAGAGATCAACGAGCCGGTCGCACCGAATTCGCACGAGGCGTTTGACTTGTTCTGCAATGGAGTTCATCCGTTCGGGCCGTTTTGGGAGCACATGCTTGGATACTGGAAAGCCCACCAAGAGAATCCTCGTAAGGTTTTGTTCCTCAAGTACGAGGATCTGAAAGAGGATATCGGGTTTCACGTGAAGAAGATTGCTGAATTTATCGGGTTCCCTTTTTCGCCTGACGAAGAAGAAGGAGGGGTGATAGAACAAATTTCAAACTTTTGCAGCTTTGAGAATCTCAGGAATATGGAAGTGAACAAGAATGGCTACGTTAAAACGGTGAAAAACAGTTCCTTCTTTAGAAAGGGAGAAGTAGGAGATTGGAAGAATCATCTGACTGCGGCCATGGCTGAACGCATGGGAAAGATTATGGAGAGCAAGCTTGGAGGTTCTGGTTTAATGTTCGAGGTGTAGCTTCAACAAGGACATGGTTACATTGTTATTTATTTTGATTAAATTTCTTGAGTTTCATGTTTTAATTGTTTGTCTTGTATTTGTTCTTGTGGAGCTGCAATTGTATTGGGTGTATGATGTAATGATCTTATTTGAATCATAGTCTAGCCTTTGTTCACTTTTGATGTTATTAATTTTGACCTTCCTGTTGAAGTGCTGAACAAAGCAATGAGCGAGTAAGAGATTGATTGAGTTGGATTTTTCTGCAAGTTAGCTGTTGGATTTTGTTGTGCCATTCGCAAATTACAAATTTGCTTTAGCGCTCAATAATAGTATTCCCCTTAAAGAAGTTTTGGGTGGGGGTGGAAATTTTGTGGTTCTATACACTTAGGGTTGGTTTACTTTGAAAGAATATGGAGGGTCTATTATTTAGTATGTCATAATTTATAATTTACTTTGAAAGAAATGTTATCTTTTATTTTTTAATTACATTATAGCAATGGAATTGACAAGACTAAATAGTAGCTCTTTGGGGGAGCTATTAATTAATCCACCACTTGTGGATAAGATGTAAATACCCTCCTAGTACTCAAAAATACTTCTAATTTTAGGTCCCTAAAGATGAATGGTTGAATTTTTGGGAGAGATAAACTTCTCCCTCCGAAATTTCCCGCCTTCCTTTGAGATAGAATTTTCATCTCTGCACATACATTTATGTTTGGGTTTTGATATTGCGTTGCTTTTGTTTTGCTGTTGTTGTATTTCTCCGTCCAACGTCATCCGGTAAGGGTCCATACTTCCTTTTTTTTGCGCCACAACGAATTAATTTTGTATTTCCCAATTCTTGCTTTAATGTTCTCATCAAAACTAAAATTGGATTGCAGTTGAGCCTCAAATCAGAGCTGAGGCACTTTCTCGGTATCTGGTTCGGCTACTCCTTTGCTTGGGTTCTAGCATTGAGCATTCAAGGTATGCTTTAGGTCTAGTTGAAATGTTTGAGTACAAGAAATATGTCATGTGATATGCATTCATGTGAATTTTCTCTACAATTGTTGTCGTTTCGATGTTATTTTGGATAGATATTCTGTTGAACCGTTTGACTATGTGTTGTCGTTTCGATGTTATTTTAGGTAGATGTTCTGTTGAACTGTTGAATATGTGTTGTCGTTTCGATGTTGTTTAAATTGATTTGAAATCAGTTGCTCAACATATTTGAAAATGTGCTTGTGTTCGTTGTGGACTGAACTAGTTATAGTTTTTTACATTGACCATAGTAAAAAGGAACAGGTATGGACCCGAAGAAGACACTAGCCATTGTTGAATTGCACAATTTCTATCTAGTTATTCTTTGGGTGAACATTTTAGTGTTTCCTTGGTCAATAAGAGAAAAAGGCGTAGGATTGACGATGATGGTAATGATCAGCAGGGACGTAGCCAGAATTATATGAGAGGGGGGCGAAATTTGAAAAAAAAAATATAATATTTTTTATTAAATAAATATTATTTTATTAAAATAAAAAATTTATTTTATTCAATATATATAAATAAAATGAGTATAACTAGTTTTAACTTATTATATATGTTTCTTGAAGTAAAACTCCAGGTTTCTTG
>JBBMKE010000009.1:19287065-19300957 GCA_037834125.1 Lippia alba | reverse complement strand
AGGTAAATATTCATCCATTCTACCATGTCCATGCTATTACTGAAGATACTTTGTCAAACTGCACTCAGTAAGAAGAAAGACTTCGTGTTGCTCTTCTAGGTATCATCTATAGACGCACTTAATGCTGGTGCAATACGACCACAAGGTAATACGGTATAGAAAAAGTATTTAAAATTGGGAAGACATAAACACTAATAGGAAACATTTTAGAGCATTTTATGAGAGCATACTCTAATAACTAGGTTTCGAATGCATAACTTATAATTAATAGAAACAATATGACAATTTATTCTTCTTGCTTGTGGCATGCTTAGCTCCAATGTGATCCTATCTGTTCCAACAGCAAAAACTTGGTAATCTGGAACTGTCTTCACAAACATGTATAATGCGCTTAAAGTCACATGATGTTGGTTATCACCACGATGGTTAGGCAACAAGCCTATCTATTTTCCTGGTGGAAGATGTGTTTGACATCAAATCATGTACTTTTACACCCTATAACTCGGGGGAACATACTATTGGTAACTATTTTATGGTTAACAAAGTTGGCAAGCTATTGAAGATTTGAACTCATTTGAGTTGCGGGAGAGAGACCTGGGAAAGTTTCTATAACACAAATCTACATTTTTTAATATGGAAATTGATAATATTTATATATTTGTCTAATTGATGTTCTCAGAAGATCTGATGAGCAAATAGCTGTTGTTAGATGGCTGAGAAAATTGATACAATGTTCTAATAGGATCACTATATATATGCTTATGTCTATAATTAAGAAAAAGGAATTTGCTGCTGCAGTGCATGCTCTATATCACCAAGCGCAGATGCCATTTCTCATTTAGTCACATCATTGCTATCAAATTTGGTCAGCCTCTTTGCACAAGATACACCAAAAAAACTTGAAATTGGCATTCTTTTGAATGCCTGTGTGTTGATTGTTCTTGAGACTGGTACTCGCCTAGAAAAACTGAACTGTCAATCCCTAATGATAAAGAAAACAAAGGGCTTCATTTTGCACTAGTTAACTCGAGTATCAGAAATTTTGGAGCAGGTTATTCAGAAGAAGAGTTTCTCCAATTTCTAATAGATCCCATTGGCGTTTGATGACTTTCCCATGATACATCTACTGGTTAAGATCCATAGTATCAAGGTCTTTAAACTAAATATATACTGAAACTGATCCATTGTTTTGATGGAGAGGTATAGCATGTTTGGTCTCTTAAAGTTAATTCCACTTGAAGTGTAACCAAGGATGTAGCCTGCTAAAAGTTTCAGTGGCATGTAAGGGTGTTTTGCTTGAATATATGTTTTTACGGAGGTTGAATGCTAGAAACTGTTGGAACTAGGAAGACTGAAGAGAAACAACAAAGCTGCTGTTAGCTAGTATAATAACCCCTAGTCTTGGCGAAGATCCGACAAAAGACTCGTTAAATGCTGCTAATCACCATCTTTAGAAGGCTTCATTATCTTTTTTTTTTCCAACTTTTTGGATGTTCTTTACTTGATTTGATTGGTAGACTAGCTAGTCGTCAATGCATTGAGGTTGTTTTGCAATATTAAGAATTCATTAGCAAATAGCTTTCATAAGTTAGGTTCAGGAGTTTCTTTTTCCCTTTTCTTTTATACAAGCATGTACATTATTTCCATATTCGTTGTTTCCTTGAAATGATCACTTTAATTTATTTGGGCAGCTTGTCAGAGAAGATTACTTGCAATTGAGACAGGAAGCTATGGATCTCCAAGAATATTCCAGTGCCAAAATTGATCGGGTTACTCGTTACTTAGGTGTACTTGCTGATAAGACTCGTAAGCTAGGTATAGCGTGTCACTTTGGATTAATATACTGTGCTTAGTTTAGACCAAAATTAGTTCCTCATTCTTGGCACTGGATATCTCTCAAATGGTTGTCAAAAGTTTTCTATCAAACAATTGTTATGATCAATATGATGTCCATGAAGATTTATTTTTCCTCTGCAATTAACTGCAAATATTTGGGCTATTATTTTTACAGTCCCTCTCCTTTTTTCAGTCAGTAATTTTGTATGCCAGCACTCTTTAACTCATATCTTTCAGCATAATAATTTCTTTTCTGATTACTACTTCATGATCTTCTTTTGATATGCCAATTGCCGTTTGGTGTTGGCGTGTGTTTTCGTCATTGTTACTCATAGTCGAACTTCTCGAGGTTTAGATTATTTGGATTTTTAATACTTTTTCTGTATATTTATCAATAAATTTGGTTGACTGCAAATAAGTTACACCTATTTCCAGATCAGGCTGCTCTTGAGACAGAAGCTAGAATTTATCCACTGCTATCCGAGAAGAAAAAGTTATTTAATGACTTATTGACAGCCAAAGGTGGTTATGTCTTCCCAATCTTTCCTAATTTTTTCCCTTCTGATCTCGTCCTAGTCTCAGATCAAAGGCCCATGTTATCACCAAATCTATCATGATACCATCCTTATTTGAATCTGTAATAATCAATTGCAGGAAATGTAAAGGTGTTTTGCCGTGCAAGGCCACTTTTTGAAGATGAAGGTTCATATATAGTAGAATTCCCTGATGATTTTACAGTTCGCGTAAATACTGGGAATGATAGTCTTTCCAATCCAAAGAAGGATTTTGAGTTTGACAGGGTTTATGGACCTCATGTTGGACAAGGTTGAAATTCAATTGCCTATTCACTATCTTTGACTCAAGTAGTCTAGAACTCTGCTAACATATTGGCTTTTATGCAGCTGATCTTTTTGCTGATATTCAGCCTTTTGTTCAGTCAGCATTTGATGGATATAATGTCTCTGTATTTGCATATGGACAAAGCTGTTCAGGGAAGACACATACCATGGTCTCTCCTCTCTTCCCTCTCTGATTTTCTACCTGTTCTTCAATATTCTCATAAATATTATTCACTTAGTCATGATAGTTGGACATCTCCACATATACCTGCATTTGATGTAGCTTGTGCTTTTTCTGGCGAGGACAAAAATCATGTAACTTTTCTCCTGTTCTCTAGTAATATGCATTTTAATACTAACTGTATAAAGATGAAAAAATGAAGTGAGATGTATAATTTCCGTAAGACATTTGATATCCTATGTGATTACTACCTGCAACTATGTTGTTTGTTAGATTTGATGTCTCTTTTTAATATCATCTTCCTGCAGGAAGGATCTACCCATGATCGTGGTTTATATGCTCGATCTTTTGAGGAGCTTTTTGATTTATCCAACTCTGATGCAACTTCAACTTCTCAATATAGTTTCTCAGTTTCCGTCTTTCAGCTTTATAATGAACAGGTACCACTCCTTCAGCATCATAGAATTGTATAATATAATGTTTACTTTACATTCAGCTATTTTTTTGGCATATCATGCTGAACATAATAGAACCTGATTCGGGTCTTTTGTAGGTAACAGATTTGCTTCTGCAATCTGGAAATACTCTACCAAAAGTCCACATTGGGTCATTGGACTATGTTGTGGAAGTTGTTCAGGAAAAAGTTGAGAATCCAATAGAGTTCTCCAGAATTCTCAAAGCTGCATTGCAGAATCGAGGGACCGACACATTTAAATTCAAAGTTTCCCATCTGTATGGTTTGCTCCAAACATTCCTGCATTTCTATCTTGAGTCTATTATGGTCGATTGTGTTTCGTTTTGGGCTCTTTCTTTGAGCTGACCCTTTTATTATTTCTTCCAATGACCAAATCCTTCTAGTTTCTTCTATTTTTGCATCTTCTCCATTTCAACTAATGTATGTTCAAGACTTCTTTAATTTATTAAATTACTTAGGAATTTCAAGTACCTTCGGTATAAATGTTGCTGTATGTATTGTTATATGATTCTTACCTGGCTTTCTTCTCGGAACACTTTCCTTTATTACTTCGTTATTCTAGTTAATGTGTTTTCTCTGTTTCGCTTGCTTTTTATTTGTTTTAGGGTTGTCATGGTACATATATACTATAACAACTTGATCACGGGTGAGGACATGTACAGCAAGCTTTCTCTAGTTGATTTGGCTGGAAGTGAGAATATAAGTGTGGAGGAGGAAACTGGTGAACATGCAACAGATATGTTGCATGTCATGAAATCCCTCTCAGCGTAAGTGGAAGTCTTCCTTCCTTTCAGGAACATTGCATTTCATAAATTTTGAATTTGGACATCTTACACAAGAAATTGATGATATCGTGGAACTGGTGATGTAATTTATTGCTGTTTTGTTCATTGAGGAGCATCTTAAGTCATTTCATATTGTTATAAGTTGTAATTGCAAATATTTCTTATTGGTTTGTTTAGTATGTGTTCTCAGGGTATTATAGTACACCGGTAGCTCCATATTAAGATGTTTCTTTTTTTTTTTTCATTATTACTCATTTTTATGTTCTTCTGTTTCTCTGTGTAATTGGCTTCCTTGAATGTGAGAGGTTATCAGAGCTAGGCATAGGGTCTGTATCACTTCAACGTGTGAGGGCTACTGATTTACTATTTGGACCTTCTATCTGATGCTATTGTTATTACCAACTAAAGTGAAAGTATATGTTTTGTTGCAATATAGCATGACCAGTGAGGTTGACAATTTTTCTTTTGCCTTACGCATCCCTTTTGACTTCTTTATGATATTCTTTTCCCTTGTTCTCATTCATGGCTATCAACATTTTATGTGCAGTTTGGGTGATGTTTTGGCATCCTTAAGCTCTAAGAAGGATAATATTCCGTATGAAAACTCAGTGCTCACAAAACTACTTGCAGATTCACTAGGTATCTATGTTTCTCTTCCTTTCCATTTTTATATCCTTTCCCTGTAATTATCTTCCGATCCTGTAGCTGTTCCTAAAGAGTTTTTTTAGCAACCCCCTTCCCCCACAAAGTTTTTATTTTATCTTCCTAAAGTTGTTTTGCAATATCTATGCAAGCTAGCAAATTTACATCAGTTTGTTCAGATGGCTAATTCTCATATGTAGTATTAATAGATTTCCAAACTTGGAGAAGTGTCTACATTTGTTTGTGATAGAGCTGTTCATAGGCTTATTCTATAATGTACCTGAGTAAATACCAGGCTACTAAATTGAAGTCCAGCTAATCCACTTCCAACAATAAAAACGAGAAAAGGATATACAGATAGAACATTCGAGTTGGAAGGAGAGAATTATCTGACATTTATATTTTGAATATGTAATGGATGGAAGGCATTTGCAAATTAGAAAATTAACCAGACTGTTTTCATCAAATGACTTGGCCCTGAAAACATTTAGATGCTCTTCTCTGCAAACTCTCATAAATCATGCATGTTTCAAAGAGAATAGTATCTATCAACCAAAAAAATTGCAAACAGAAAACAGTGTGAGATTTGGCAACATTTTGTACAGCTATTCGTGGAGCCTTGCTGCATGACTGGAGAAATATAACCACCTTGACTGCTTGATTCCCTCTTCATGATAGTGAATAGTTGTTAGAAAGAACTTAAACCTTTGGATGTCTCAACCCTTCCTACCTGGCATAAGAAGCCTTGTTAGTTAGATGTTTTTAATTTTTTAATTGAGTTTCAACAACATTCTTGCCAAAGGGAAACTAATTTGAGATATTCTTGCAATGGTATGATAGTTTGCCTAGCAATTTAACCATTCTAGGCTACCACGAATTCACTACATGAACCAGCAACATGTAGGTGAAAAGCCATACACATACATGATTACCCTTTGCATGTCTAGCTTTCCTTCTCCACTTCTTTTCTTTTATGCCTGAACTTAATACGAACTTCTCACATTTCAACTTCTCAAGGTTCGGCTTTGTTTTTACTTTACTCTGGACCATTTCCATTCTTTATGCAGGCGGAAGCTCCAAAACTTTGATGGTTGTTAACATCTGCCCTAATATTCCAAGCATCTCAGAGACACTATTGTCCCTGAATTTTTCTGCTAGGGCCCGAAATGCTATGTTGAGTCTTGGGAATCGTGATACCATCAAGAAATGGAAAGATATCGTAAGTCTGCCATATTTATTTGGCCGTGGCATCAATAGATATAATAGTTGCATTTTATATCATCACTATTCTTGTTCTGCTATTATATATGGAGAGGAAAATGCTATGCCAACATGAGCATGTTTTATGGTCACTTTCCTGTAAAATCATATTTTACTTTCATATGAATCAATTGTTGCCGACATATGCATTCCACAAACTAATTTCATGATGCTCAATTAGTAAATTAAATCTCAAGATGAAGTATGTGATGTTCCATTGTTCACTGAATTTCAACTGAACTTTCTTTTAGGCCAACGATGCACGGAAGGAATTGCTTGAAAAAGAAAAGGAAATTAGCGACTTAAAGTTAGAAAGTGTGGGCCTAAAACAAGATCTAAAACATGCGAACGATCAGTGTATTTTACTCTTCAATGAAGTTCAGAAAGCCTGGAAAGTTTCTTTCACATTGCAGTCAGATCTAAAGGTTTGTAATATCATGCTTTTGACTGTTCTGTTCTCACTAATCACTTATTTTTATATTTAACTATTTTGTATCATGATGTTTACTCAGTAGATTCTTGACATATGAATTTTTCTGTTTCACATTGTCAGTTGGATATTTACTTTAGACTTGGCAGTTGACTAAGTTTATCCACTGCATGCCTAAGCTTGGGTAGTTGAACCATGTATTAATACACTAAAGTTTAATAATCTGTCGACTAGGCATTTTTCATCCGGAACCACATTATTGACCACAAGTACACTAATGAAGATATACTTCTTCATGTTCAAGATTAGTCCTACTTAATGACTGGAGCCTATTCACGCTGATAAGTAATTGTTATATAGCCATCTGTATGGCCTGATGATGGTTGAATTATAGAAGTGGCAGCATCCTACTTGATTAAATCCTATATGTTTCATTTTCTGACAAACTAGAATATGCTACGTTTTGCAGGCAGAAAATATAATGCTTGCGGATAAGCATAAGATAGAGAAGGAACAGAATTTGCATCTCCGGAACCAAATTGCTCAATTGTTACAGGTGGAGCAAGATCAGAAAATGCAGATAGAACAGAGAGATTCAACAATTCAAATGTTACAGGTTGGCTCAAGAATTTTTATAGTTTCCTCTTCACCAATCTCCACTGTAAATTCGGCATGGCTGGTGAACAAAGTTTTTTTTGAGATACTGTATGATTTTTGGGTCCCTTCACTATCAAGCTGCTGCAGCCTGCATTAGTGAAGATGGAAAAAAAGAAGAATAAAATCCATTTTCATTTTTTATATTTTTGAATTTTTATTATATTATTTACCTGGAAGCATCTTTTCGTTCTCTGCACTTTGATGCAGTGTATCCTTATGAAGAAAGAACTCTTATGAGTATATCCTTGATTCTCATTGAATTTTGTACCTCTCTGTAGGAAAAACTGAAAAGTGTTGAATCACAATTAAATGAAGCTCTTCTATCCAATGAGACGAGATCAACAAATGGCTCTGGATCACAGACTGGGGAGCAGATTAGCAGCAAAGCCGCAGGGGATGACATGGATTCTACTGCAGTTACCAAGAGACTTGAGGATGAACTCAAGAAACGGGATGCACTTATTGAGGTACTTGATAGACCATGCTTGGGCTTGATATTGATCATTGAATCTCCCTCAAAAGAATTAGGCATGGAAATTATGTTTCTTGTGACATTGAGATAAAATGATTTTTTTTCTTTAGAGCAACTCTATTGTTTGAAGCAATTCAGACACATTTTATTTGTCTTTTCCAGCCTTAGATTGTCCTTATAATTCAACAAAAATAAGATTGTCTTTTTACTTGACAGAGATTACATGAAGAGAATGAGAAGTTGTTTGACCGGTTGACTGAAAAAGCTTCCATGGCCGGATCACCTCAGGTTCTTTAATCTTTCTATGGACTTATTTTGCATGCTCTGAGAGCCTCTGAGTTTATGTGCTTCTCTGTTGTGCAATCTTATGTCCAAGTAGTTTTCTGGTTATACATTTAAGAATTACTTATCTTATGTTTTCTCTCAGGTGTCGAGCCCATCTCTCAGGGGACCACCTAGTCAGTCTCGTGACTTAGCAAGGTGCTTTTGCTTTCCAATTTAAAAATGACTTAAATTTGATTATTTTCTTTTTACACGCTTTCTATGTGTACAGTTCTTCATGGATCTCTCCCTTTCTCTCTAACTTGTCCCCCTTATCACTTTATTTGATTTTCCTGGACAGGAATGATAATACTAATGCCAAAGGACGACCGGGCGATGTTGTAGCCTTACCTGTTGCCTCTGAAAAGACAGAGACCTCTGTTGCATTGGTTAAATCAGGTGGTGATAAGGTTAAATCAACCCCAGCTGGTGAATATCTCACATCTGCACTGAATGATTTTGATCCAGAACAATATGACAGCCTTGCTGCTATCTCTGATGGAGCAAACAAGCTTTTGATGCTGGTGAGGATGAACTAACAAATATTCCTGCATTCAACTGCAGAACTTTGTCAAATGCTGGACCTATTACTTTTGTTGTTTTCATATGGTATTCTCTTATATATTTGGTCACGGTTTGATCAATCAGGGCAGCTTTGTTTTTTAGGCTTCCGGTGAACCGCTTAATTATATTTATAAGAGGAAGTTGTTTCTTTTTTAGCACACTTTTTCCTCCACTCACCCAGATGATGTATGCCGGAATAGTGGATTGATTAGGGTAGTGATGTAGACGTATTGCTGAATCTCATTCTGGTACTTTCTTGATTACACCTGCTTGGCTTGTTCAAGAGCTAGTAAAAGAATGTCAAGACGAAGCTGCTTGGTTCCAGAGATGGATATAGTACAATTAATCCTTTAACCATATGATTACATAACTCTTTTTTTCTTCTTTCGCTCCAGCGCTTCCTAAGCTATGCAACTCCTTTGATTCCCTTCTTGAACTTTTTACACTTGTCCCGGTTCCGAAGTATGTGCAATAAATGATATATCAGCTAAAGTTGGTTAAGCTAGAAGAACCTTTAATGTATTTGCACCATTTTTCTGGTGTCAGCTTCTGTGTATGAGATGTAACAACTTAGAAATGTGTGATAAAACTGAGATATCAGTAGTTCCTTAAAACTTTCTGAGATGGTTTTTCTTTGCCTGAAAACTTGTTATGCTATGATTTGGTAGGTTTTGGCTGCAGTCATTAAGGCAGGTGCTTCCAGAGAGCACGAAATACTTGCTGAAATAAGAGATGCAGTTTTTGCCTTTATCCGTAAAATGGAGCCCAAGAGGGTGATGGACACCATGCTTGTTTCCCGTGTTCGGATTCTCTACATACGATCCTTGCTTGCTAGGTCGCCGGAGCTACAATCAATTAAGGTCCTAAAAATGTTATTTTCCATGCATTGTGCTAAATACCTCATTGAATGAGTAAATAATTTTGTTTCACTGAAACAATTTCTTTTGATATAATGCAAAACAAAAATGTTGTATTCAACTGAAATGAATCTTCTGTTACAAGGTTTTGCCAGTGGAGCGCTTTCTAGAGAAGCCTAATACTGGACGTAGTAGAAGCTCTAGCCGAGGTAGCAGCCCCGGAAGATCACCGGTTCGATATGATTCCAGCAGGAATATGCTGGTTGAGGATCAGATACAAGGGTTCAAAGTAAATATAAAACAAGAAAAGAAGTCAAAATTGTCATCAGTAGTTCTAAAGATTCGTGGGATTGATCAAGTAAGTTGTCTTAGGCTTCTCCATCTTGTCTTTTGCTATAATGTTTCTGTGTCGATTGTGATTTCTCATTTTAGTCCAACTTTTGTCATCTTTATATTCCAGGTATAGATGAGTGATACTGTTTACCCTCAAAGGGCTTAAGCTTAGACAAGGCACTTGTCTATAGTGTAGTCCTTGTTCAAGTTGCTTTTCAAGAACTTCAAATAATCTATTTGACACTTCAGAATTAATTATACAGGATACATGGAGACAGCATGTAACAGGTGGAAAACTCAGGGAAATAACTGAGGAAGCCAAAGTTTTTGCAGCTGGAAACAAGGCCCTTGCAGCTCTTTTTGTTCATACGCCAGCTGGAGAGCTTCAACGTCAAATCAGAAACTGGCTGGCAGAGAACTTTGATTTCCTGTCAGTTGCTGATGATACAGTTGCTGGAGCAACTGGTCAGTTGGAGCTTCTGTCTACTGCAATAATGGATGGTTGGATGGCTGGACTTGGTGCTGCCCAACCACCCCGTACTGATGCCCTTGGCCAACTTTTATCTGAATATGCAAGGCGTGTTTACACTTCTCAACTCCAACACTTAAAGGTATGTTACCATAATTGAGAATGAGAATTAATGGTCAATGTTTATTGCACACTCAAGTTGATGCATGGTTAGTCTCTCATGGCTATAAATTTCTTCTATTTTACTTCTTATTATTAATATTAATATGATTATCATTATTATTGTTATCTCATGATATACTTGGCCATCAGGATATTGCAGGTACTTTGGCAACTGAACTTGCAGAAGACTCTCCACAAGTTGCTAAGCTACGATCAGCTCTTGAATCCGTTGATCACAAGAGAAGAAAGGTTGGCAACTTTCTCCCCCCTGATGCGTCTTCCACTCCTTTCTGTATTAGAACTTCTTTTATCATTATTCTTCGTCACCCCACTTTATGGGATGACTTCTTAGATGAATTCAGATTATATGGATTTGCAAGTCCTACCACTAACCCGAGTATCCAGCCTAATGCTCTTGAAATTGCTTTTCTGTTCATCATAGCTCTGTTTCTGTTTAATGCACATTTTGTTTGTATTCCTGTTCTAATACTGCCTCATCTTGTAAGATTGTTATTTGTTTAATAGAACAATTTTATTTATCTATGTGTATACTGCTACACATTTGCTTCGATCAGATTTTGCAACAAATGAAAAATGATGAGGCAATGTTAAGTTTGGAAGACGGTGCTACACCCATTCGGAATCCTTCTACTGCTGCTGAAGATGCTAGACTGGCATCATTAATTGCCCTTGATGGCATATTGAAGCAAGTCAAGGTTTTCGTCTTACTCTGATTCTTATTCTTTGTGTTCACTCAAGGATTGCTTTTTGTTACATGAAATAGACAAGTAAACTGTTTTTCGCTTTAACAGGATATTATGAGGCAAACATCTGTTAATGTTCTGAGTAAGAGTAAGAAGAGGTCAATGCTTGCCTCTCTAGATGAACTTTCAGAACGGATGCCTTCTTTACTCGATGTTGACCATCCATGTGCTCAGAGACATATTGCAGAAGCTAGACATGCTGTTGAGGTATGATGACTATTTCATGTCTTCCAATTTATCAAATTTCTTTTGGTGCCTTTATTTACCCCGAGGCCCTGTAAAATATCTGAACTAAAATGAACGATCAAGCTAAACCTTATTTGCATGGAGTTTGAGATACTCTTGTGATATTCAGTAGTTGTTACCAGAGAAAGGAAAGCTATCTTCTTGATTATCTGAATGATCCTCAACATCATTTAAATGTTCCTTGATCTTTGCTGTCTTTTGTCATTAATGGAACATAATGTTCGCCTGGAAAAGAAAGGAAAAACTTATGTTCAAATCATGTTGCAAGCAGCCATGGATAGTGACATGCTGTCCCTGATTTTATGCTCTTTTGTCATATATTCATATTCCACTTCATTAAGAAGGAAAACCTTACTTTAGAACTTTAGTAGATCAGAACTGTTATGTGGTTGCATATGAGAAAAAATGTGGCCTTTTCTGAATGTGGATTGGGGAAAAAGAAAGCATGCTTCTTGACCAATGTTGGCTACAATATCAAAAACCAAAAAGAAAATGTTGGCTACAATATTAAATGGCTTTAAGTATTTTGGAAAGTTTATATTCAGCTGTAACTGCTACCCAATCTGAAGTCTTGTTGTTATGCAGTCAACGGCCGAAGAGGATGATAAGCTCCCAGATACAGCCCAAACTTCCAAACTTTCTGGTGAAACATTATCTAGTTCTGAAACCGATGTAGCTCAATGGAACGTTTTGCAGTTCAACACAGGGTCCACATCCCCCTTCATCATCAAATGTGGGGCTAACTCCAGTTCTGAATTGGTGATTAAGGCAGATGCCCGTACACAGGAGCCCAAAGGTGGTGAAATTGTTCGAGTTGTTCCGAAACCAACTGTTCTGGAAAATATGAGCTTAGAAGCGATGAAAGAGGTTTTTGCACAGCTTCCTGAGGCTCTAAGTCTGCTTGCTCTTGCTCGGACAGCAGATGGAACACGAGCTAGGTATTCTAGATTGTACAGAACTTTAGCCATGAAGGTTCCTGCATTGAGGGACCTAGTTGGTGAACTTGAGAAGGGAGGAGAACTCAAGGATGTCAAATCATGATTGGATGATTTTTTAAGAGTATTTATGTGTATCCTTTTACTCTCTCTCTCTCTTTCTCTCTTGTTGTTGTTATATCTCAGGGGCTGTATTATATGATTTTTGAGTCCTGTTAAAGAAAATTGGGACATGTATTTATGTAATCCTGTGAGGGGGTACACATTTTTTCTGAATTGTTTGGTCTTTGTGGTGGTGTTTTTGGATGTCACTGGGGAAGGGTAATGTTTGCACTTTTTGCCAGATATTTGGTGTTTAATTCTAATCTGTAAATTATGTATTTTTCTTACATATGTTGGGACTCTGGATGGGTTTGTTGTTTGAATAATTCTTTGCCCTGAAAAGTGCAGTTATTTTAAGCTAAAGTAGACACATCGAATAAGGAGATTGTAATTCGAGTTTGTGTTGGCTTGGATCAAAATTCTAATGCTTTCCATCTAATTAACATATTTTCCAGTTGAGGTGCACTTATAAATATCTCTGATTTAAACTGAATAAGCTGAAAATGAAATTAAGTAATCTGACCAGTAAAATATCATAGGTCAAGTTTCATTGTATTTTTTATTACAATCTTATTGTTTAAGCTTATATGATGCAGCCGACATGGGTTGATCCAAATGATTAAAGGGTTAATTCTTGAAGACAAAGATCAAGGTTCAAATCCTTCTGGCTACTTGAGGGTACATGCGTTTAAAAAAAAAAGCTTATAATATGCAATTTATCGTCATTATAACTAATAATGCGAAGCTTTATTTTCTAAGGAAATTTATTTATATAATTTTGGATTGTGTTGTAACTTGTTAAGTTTCTGAGATTGCCTATGTCTAAATAGTCTTTTAGATTAACAGAGTTTGTGTGTAGAAAGTAGAATGTAGCTGAATATTGGTGGGGCTCGGACATTGGCTCGAAGCATATTCTCTACCCCTTCTTACCTTGAGAAAACGACGTAGCTCTCTACTTTTTGTTTTGGGTGTGAAGCAGTGCCAAACCAAAAGACCCAACAAGGATTAGCTCATAATCCGAGGGATGATATTTCAATTAAAGATCTTTGCTCTTGCATGAAGATTTTTTATAGTGGGTTGATTTAAATTTGGAGTATGCATCACTTAAAGCTTTATTTGGCAAGGTCAATCAGTCAAAATTCAGCTACAACAGTTTAAGACAATAATGTTCTTGAGTTGTGCTCCTTCCTAGGAGGCTTTTTTGTCTATTGAACTTTGCTGTTTTATTTTATTTTTTTAAATACATATTAATTAACCAGAGGAATTCGAATTCAAATTATTACCTTCAAAAAAGACTTCAAATCACTTGGGCTTGCTTGCTGCTTGTTATTGTACCAAAAAACTCATGTTGTACCCATATAACTGCTCTTACTCATCTTTTAAACAGGCACAAACATTTTTCTCTCCTTGAGCTAATATCAATGCCAGTCCAACCCAACATCGTAGCATCATGTTCCATCCCAACACTCTGATTATTATTTTTCTCAAAAAGTATACAAATATTTTACTATCATTTGCAGGTTAAAAACAAAGATATTACATGGTGTCGATATTTTTCTTAA
>JBBMKE010000009.1:19259126-19270212 GCA_037834125.1 Lippia alba | reverse complement strand
CAGACAATTATCTGCTCTCCTTTTGTCGCCTCAGTGTGGACTGCTCAAAATATTCATACTCGAGTACAAGTATGACTCCCCAATAAACTCCACTAAATCAAGACTTAATTGCAATTAACTTTTGATAAACAAAACTGATTAACTGCTTTTTCCTTTTTATGAAAAGCAACGTATAAATTTAGTTTGCATAGCTGTATTGATAATAATTGTGCATCCAAATAGCCGAGTAAAAGATTTTTGATTAAATTATAGCTCTAATGCACGGACACTCCAAAACATGACCTTGTGCAAAGTTGGACACGTCTAAGATATAACTCCGACACGGCGGGATGAAGTGTCAGACATAGATTAAATACGGCGGGATAAATTTTGTAATTATACAATTTTTTTTGTGTCTTTCTTAATATTTTTAGAATTTTTTGAAGAGAAAACTGAAATAACGAAACTTATTTGTGTTTTTAATATTATATATTTTTATAAATATTTCATGTTACATAAATTATACATACTTTTAGAAAATATTTATTTATATTTAATATAGTAGTATTGTATCCTAAAAATTTAAAAGTAATCCGTGTTGTGTGGTATTCCTATCACCGAATCTATTGGTGTAGATAGTTTACGTTTTTACTATGTTATTTATAATTCTTTTCAGTTTGGAGTCGCAATATTTTATAACATGTTTAATTGTTTACATTCGGTTGTTCAAAAAAAAAAATTGTTTACATTCGGTAATATTCGACCAAAACAAAATTTAGAATTCGTGCTCACTTACACAAAATATTCAACTCTTTCTTGCACTCACACTACACCACTCTTGAGTTTTAATAATAATAATTTTGGAAAAGTAATATGAATATATTGACTCTCGCCAATATATTAATTTCAAAAGTAAATACTGGTCGGAGGGCGCTAATTATGCCACGAAGGGTTTCCTCAATTAGTGTTTGTTCTTCTTAAATGATAAAGAGATCTATTTCTGACCTGTTTTCATTAACTTTTCTTTAATTATTAATTAAGGACAGTCAGACCAACAAATAAAAAATAAAAATAATTATAATTAAGGACCGAGTTCGATTATATTTCGTACAATTATGTTAATATTCTTATACAACAAATAATCAAATATAAAAGAATTCCGCAACAATATATACATATTCTGATATTCATATCAAATTTCAATTATGGATGACAACATACAAGTTAAATCTTCATGGAAAAAGGGAGATTTAAAAATGAAAATGTTCTAATTACAGTTTTAGGGTATATAGTTCCAGAAGTATAATAGAGGTGGTGAAGCAAAGATAACGAATATAGGTCTCTTAAGGGAAAATTCTAACCCAGACTCGGCTTAGTCGAACACAATCAATTAAAAACGCATGTATAATACACTTGTCATTTGATTAGTCATTCTCCCTAAATTTTCCACCAATCACACAGCAAGTGCAAAACACTCGTCCCCTTATTATACCGATTTGGTCGAGCCAGACTCGGACTAAAATTATCCATCTCTTAAGTACTTCAAAGTAAAAAAAGGTTATGACTTATGATAAGAGAGTTCATTAAATGTTCTATTCATAACTATTCACAATGTACCATTTCTTTCTGTTTCTACACCTCTCATGAGTCCCGGTTGGGTTGTTTATTAATACATAAAGTTCATTTTATAATTGGTAAAATTATATCTTGACTCAACTACAATATATTACCAAAATCAATATAGTAAACGCCAAAATATATTGAGACGCAACCCCCTATACTATGATACATATTATCTTATATACTTTTTCGTGAACATACAAAATTTGAATTCAAATAATTGGCAAAAGTCGGTCACACATCACATTGAAAGAACATTTTTCAGCATGCATGTTGATAAAATGCTTAAATAGTAATAGGGGTTAGGGTAAGAAGGAATGGTCCAAGCTGTGTGAACCAAATGGGACGAGACAGTCACAGTGAAGCAAAGCAGCACAGTTGTTTGCATGCCAAGGAATGGACAAACCACAAACAGCTTGCTATTGCTTTTTGTTTCTTTCTTTTTTCTTTAATCTTAATTTTTCTTGGGAGTTGGGTCATTCTTTCGAAATACCTAAGAAATATATAAATTAAATAAGTAAATAATTGTGCTGTCATATCATATATCCATCTGTGTAATCAAACTGCGCCGGAAAATGATTGCGCTTTTGAACTTCGCCACAAAAAATTCTCACCACTGTCAAAAGCTATCATCCCTTCTTCTTGTCCAAACAATTATTCTTACCAACCATCTTTTCTTGTTCGTGCTTTTAGTTTTAGGCTCTGCGTACATACACATATTAATTATATATATATAAATTTAGGGTTAATCCCAATTTTTTTTTTTTAGTTTAGTGCGATTTACCTTTTTTAATCTGTAGGATAGTTTTCCTAATCAAGTGTAACAATTATAATTAATTTCACTTAATATTTCAAGACTATTCGTTCAGATTAAATTTTGATCGTTGATTTTTTCTCTATTATGACAATTCAAAAGTTAAGACCACGATTATCGTATTTCTCTCTCTAATACAAAAAAAACCCCTCATATTCCATTCAATCCTGTTGCTGTTGGAAGCATTGAAGTTCGCTGCAAAGCTTCGTGGCCTTGTTCCATATTTGACCGATAATTTCTCTTTAATTGGTTGTCGAATTTTGATTTTGAACTCATTGTTGTGTTCTTTGCGTTGAGAATTTTGATTTAATGTATAATATCAACACGTTTAAAATCTAATTTTTATAAATTTGACTTTATAAATCAAGCCTAGAAAAATTAAACGTAATATTACCTATGGTTCCATCGAAATGGCATGAGTGTTTTTTTTTTGCTAAAAATTGGCATGAGTGTTACATTTCCAAAAATTAGAGGAGTTATCGCACCGATTCAATGGTCATATGATAAGACACAATAAACCCAAGACATAGATCAGTGTAGCGAATTAGCGGATTAATTTATAATATTGCTATAGTTGTTAGGATAAAATGCAATAGTTTATACCGCAGCCCAATCAAGTGCTTAAGATCTGATTTATAAAATGAAAACCCTGTGATGTTATGCTAATAAAATTTGGCTATACCCCTACTTGAATTTATTCCTTGTGTTATAGTGATTACCCGCGAATGAATTAATTGGCTGAAATTTTATTTTCTTATTCATATTCAAGCTAAGATCGAATGAAATGAAGCAAGCTCGAATCGAGCCAAGAAGTTTTAAGAGCTTAATTAATTAAGTTCAGTTTCTTTGGCTCGAAAACTTTTCAAGCCCCATTCGAATGTAAATACTTCGACCCTATCACAAACTAAGAAATCGTGACAAGAACAAACTTGATTTGTTTATATCTCTAATGAAATGTACTTAATCAATTCTCTCCTTCTATATATATATGTGTGTGTCAAGTTAACTAAAATTTCAAAGTTTGAACCTATAATCTTTGTTATATATTATTTGAACCTTTGGTATATTACTTCATGGGTTCATCCCCATGGAATAAATGACCCGTGTAACACGAGCAAAAGTGTGGTTGATGTGATATGCCCCAAAATTTAGTACATGCATGTATAAGCCAAAAGTGACGGTTGATGTGAAATGCCTAAATTTAGACTAATTTTTCTTGTTCGGGGCGTAAACATATATATTATTCAAATCATAATTTGAATAAGAAGATTTAATGCCAATGTTGAAACGTGGTTAATTGATATATAATGTCAATGCATTCAGCCAAATCAGTCAATGAATAATGGGATATTGAAATGCAACGATTTGAAGAAGTAATATATCCTAGCACGTTAAAAAATATTTACACCCTTATCATCAATATACCTTTCAAAACTAAAATCAACAACCTATATATAAAATTTTATTATTATCGGTTGAAATTAAGGCAAATAGACTTATGGCGTGACAAAAAGTTTGATATCTTGTTTTGAGAATCATTTAGATAATGCTAATATAATAAATTACCATTTCTCACGGTCAAAGGGGGGAAAAATCCAAAGCTAAAAATCTTTTTATATATATAAAATAAAACTCCTAAATATATCAAATTAAATTAATTCCGCCCCAATTTTCTACTATAAAAGGACATGCAAGCAAAGATGTCATCAGTTCTTCTGGCCGGGGACTTGGATGCTTAAAGACGTATGAAGACAACCTCTTCAAAAAAATTTCTTGAAAATTACAATTGAAATCAGCCTCTGCCGATTCCTCGTCTGTGAAGTGATTTTGCTGATATCACACAGAATCCTCGCGCAGGTTTGCATCGTATATATGTCTAATACTTCTCTATAAATGTCCTTTAATGTCATTATCCCATACACATCTCCTCACTTATTTTCTTTGAATGCAAGGTATATACCCACACGCGCATATATTTATAATACATACACCATTCAACCTAATTAGTGTGTGTGGTGTGTGTGAATGGACTAGTGAGTTTCTTTTGACTTCTCTTTGTAACTCGTTCGGTTTCTTGATTCAGTCAAAAAAGGTGAGTGAGAGATGTTCACATTTCCGAGTAGTTTGTATGAAGTGGCCGGTGGAGGGAGGTATAGTTCGGATGCATATGAAATTTGGGAGGGAGATATTGCTGAAAATGGAAAGCTTAGTCCGAGGTCCATGGCGGAAGCGAAAGCCGCCGCCGCCAGCAATAGCCACAAAGAAGCCGAAAGGAGAAGAAGAAAGCGAATCAATGGCCATATTGCCACGCTCAAATCCATTCTTCCAAATGCAACCAAGGTACGTTCATTTAGTTTTTTCAGATATAGATTACCTATTATTTGCTGCATTTTCCATTAAATTTGGATAATCTGTATATTGAGGGTATATATTAATTAATACGGAACGTGTCATATATTTAAGATCAATATGTGTCGAGTATATTTTCCTCCCCAAATTGGGGTCATTTTTGGATATTACTACTTTTAACTGTCATTTGTTTGATGGTTGCATCCAAAACTACGTTAGTTGTTGCGGATTATTGTATATATTGGGTGATTCCGACCGGTCTCAACCTCCTAAACGATATTAGTTGCGTTTGTTATATATTTGGGTGATTTCGACCAATCTCACCACTAGAAAAATTAAAAGAACCTCGAAACTATATTAGTTGTGTTTTGTTTTATATTGGGTAACTCCAATCTGTCTTACCCAATATACAACAAGCTCTAGTAATATAATGACCAATATAATTTAGGGTGCAAGACAAATGCTAGTCGAGACACTATAATATGCAAATCTGGTCTCCATTAACCATAAATATTTGCAGACAGACAAAGCTTCTCTACTAGGCGAGGCGGTCCGGCGGGTAAGAGAACTAAAGAAAGCCGCAGCAGAAGTGTCAGCAACCACAGCCACGGAGGACGACAACAGTAGCAGCGCAGCGTTAACGAACAGCTTGATCATGTTCCCGAGCGAAGCGGACGAGCTGAAAGTGAGCCACTACAACAGTCCCAACACTGGTTTGATAAAGGCAACACTCTGCTGCGAGGACAGACCCGAAATAGTACTCGACTTAATAGAAGCCCTAAAATCCGTGGAGGCAAAAGTTGTGAGAGCAGAAATGTCCACAGTTGGAGGTCGGACCAAGAGTGTTTTGTGGGTTACGTTAGGCAACAGTAGTAGCGGAAGTGAAAGCGATGTGTGTTTGGGTACGCTAAGGAGAGCGCTGAAGATGGTTATGGACAAACCAACTTTCGTGACGGGGTTGCCACAGACTTTGCCGGGGAACAAACGCCCCCGTTACTATCACTTCTGAGTCTGATTAATCGAATAGATATATATGTGTGTGTGTTTAGGGGTGTATTTGAGTGGGTTTTCGTCTTTCGAGCAGTAGTTATCATGGGTCAGAAATGGGACAACATGCGTCCTGTCTCCGTCTATGATCGATCGTTGTTATAGTGTATGTGCTTTCTGTTCAAGGTTGTCTGGTTATGCCTGAGTGCCTCCTGGTCAAAAGTTTCACCAACCATATATATATATATATATATGAAAAATTACATTTAACTACCCTGTTAGATATAATAATCACAATGCAGTCCATTTTTATTTAAAAATTATAATTTAGTCCCTAAATGTTATGGACCATTTGTGATCCCTCTATTCCGTTAAAGTTCCATTAGGGTTGAGTTATGTCCTTCTATTAGTTTAATTAATAAAATTACAAATTCATCCCTATAATTTACGCATTCCAACAAAACGGTCTCTATGTATTACACATATAACAATGCAGTCCTTGGGCATAAAGCCCAACCTTAATGGAGGCATCACAAATGGCTCATAACATTTAGGGACTAAATTGTAATTTTTAATAAAGATGGACTGTATAGTAATTTTTTAATAAAGATGTAATTTTCCCTATATATATGTGGTTCATTTAAAACGAGATTTTTATTCAAAAGAAATTTAATTTAGAGAGTAATTAGTAATTTATATCAATAAACTTCATTTAGAGTGTATAATGGTGTGGTTTTATTTTGGATTGGAGTTAGTGCGAATTTTGAAAAAGTAAAATTCTTCTTACTAATAACTTTCTTTTATTTTTGGTTTTTCTCCCTACTTATAATTAAAAAATGTATGTGGGGATTTGAATAAAATATCTTTAGTTAAATTATAGGATCATTTATATCTAATTACCTTACATTTACATTTAATTATAACGTAATTCATTATTATTAAAAAATTATATTTTAATTATTATAAATTTTGTTTGGATTGAAATCCCTTAAGGCACGTTTACAAGAGTAGATAACTCTACTCAACTTAAATAAACTGCCAGTTAACAATGTTTACTTTTCCTTGCTTATGGCCCGGTCCAAACTGCTGAGCCTGTCCTTACTAGTGCTTATGGGCTGAATAATAATCCACTAAAAAATAAGGTCTTAGCTAAGCCGCCATTCTTATTGGAAAACCTTTTGACAATTTCATCCGAGAGTTGTAAAAAATTACTCTTTTTGCCACTCACAACATCGCTTTCTCTTCAGGTTGGATTCTAAGCTTTGTACATTCATCTTCGTCAAAATTTTGTACTTTGCCAGATTCAGAAAAAAAAAAAGGGAGAGTAAGAAAAAACTAGCTCGCCAATTTTCAATTTATGCCCCTTACGGTTTTATGAGTGTTACATTGAATATATGATTAAAATTATAAAATCATTTCCGAAGTTTACAAATATAAAAAAAACAATTCTTATAAATTATGAAATTGACAACAAATTAGGGGTAGTTTTAGAATGACATACCGAAATCCAAGAGATTACAAACAATTTTCAAAATAGGAACTAAAATGTAATTTTTTAATAATAATTAATTACGTTGTAATTAAGTCTAAACATTTTGAAATTATATTGATCTCAAATCAATAAGTCGGTCTATTACACTTGGCTGGGCCCGTTTCTGCCTTAAAATGCATGCTACTGGAAGAAGTTAAATTATTTGAAGAAGTTAAATAAGACTAATATGCATATTCCGCTTAAATATTCACATTAGTATATAGAAAGTGCTATATTCAACCAATTATAGAAAAAGAAATATTATTTCTCTTACATACTACATACAGAAATATTTTTGGAATTTGTGTTTCTACTTTTTAGTTAGGGTAAAGCATTAACCCGAAAAAAAATGTGCTGAAAAGCTTATATCTACCAATTAAGTCAAGTAAACTTAATTTCTTAACTCTAGACAAATCATCCGCTGTAGCACCCGGTTAAAATCATTATGCGTTCAAATCCTCGCCGGGGAATATTTTTCCTATGATTCCTTTTTTCCTTAAACTTTTATTATTGGGCATTTTTTAGGCCCAACTTCTTTTTTGTTTTCTTAACCCTTTATTATTGGACATTATTTTAGGGCCCAGTTCATTTATGGATATTATTTTGGCTCAGTTCATATCTGTACGTCCAAAATCTGAATGAGGTAGGCTTATGAAATATTCATGTTTTAAGTTTTTATATTTTCTTTAAAAATATTTTGATTTCACTTTATTTTATGCTAAGCACTCCTAATATTTTGTTTTTATTTCACTTCAATTACCTTCTAATGTTTTAAGGGCGAGGTAGTTCGAATCCCCGCTTGGGTGTGTGTAAAAAAAAAAAAAAAAAAAACCTTCTAATGTTGTATCATTAAATTAAGCGTGGAAATAAGTATAAAGGTATTTGGTGAATCTTTAATTTTTTCAATTTTTTTACATAATTTATCTTATAAAAGAAAACAAATGACGAGAATACTTCTATTATAAAGAGAAAATATGAATTCATGTTTGGTTAATAAACAGGAGTCCCTATCCACGAAATGAGGCCCAGGAATGCCTAAAATTTCTATATTTAAGTATTGTTTGTTTTAATTTTTAATTTTCTTCTTTTCATTTAACTCTTTTTTAATTTCTACTAGTTAATTACTTTATTTAAATTACTTGTTGAATCTTAGAGAATTACTAAATTAATTAAAACTTTTAAGTAAATTAGCTACCTTTTTTTTTTATAAAAAAGAAACGGTCAGAAAGACCATGAGGTTTTACGGAGGCCCTCACCTCATTTATTAAAGGGAACACCCAAGCAATAAGTGCAAAGAAAGTACATCCAAATATCAAGGAGACTGAAATTAGAGAAATGCTCACCCCTCATATAAACGTTAAGAATGGGGCACACATGGGCAAAATTAGCTACTTCATTCCACACAACTACTCCGCTGTATCACAAAGTTAATATCAATTGTAGATATCCAGGTTCCAATCTCGATAGCAGGGATTTTCTAATATTTCTTAATTAATATTGCGGGTAAAACAACGAAAACAAAATTTACATTTATTTCTCAATATTATTTGGCCTAAAACATCGAGTTTTTATTTACGAAATGAGGAATGTCTAAAATTTCTATATTTAAATATTTTTTGGTCTTTTAATTTTTAAATCTTTTCCTTTCCTTTCCTTTTTTTTGTTGCTACTATTTAATCCATTCCTTCAATTAAATTAGCTACTCAGTCCCAGATAATTATTAAATTACTCAAAATTTTTAATTAAATTAATTGCTCTGTTACTCCGCTGTAGCACACAACTAATATCAAATTTCGATATCCAGGTTCAAATCCTGTCAGCAAGAATTTTCTTATATTCTTTTACTAATATTGGACGCAAAACAACGAATCTAAAATTTGCATTTATTTTCAATATTATTGTACCTAAAACCAGGGGCGACTCCAGGACTGTCGGACAGTGGGGCCAAAACAATTTTCTATTAATAAAAAATATATATTATTAAAAATTAAAATATATTTAAAATATTTATTTAAAATTATCTTCGAAATTTAACTATTAATAAAATCTATATTATTAAAGAATAAAATATCTATTTTATAATTGTAGCGCCCCCTAACACTACAACTCCCTCACCACAATACCTCGAATGGATGTGAGACCTAGCACTCGAGAAATACTACGGCAAACGGTCTAAATAATACTTAAGTAGAGCGTAAGGTCAAATGCAGCGGAAGATAGGGAAATTAAAACTTGAATTTAACTGCATGCTAAACGCAGGAAGTTAAAGCATATTATAACAGGGGGTTTAAAGTATTAGTGTAACATAGCTAAAGGGCAACTTATTGAAATATTTACATAATCAGGATTATATGCCCTAGATCTAATCCTGACCTAATATGAGTAGGACACCTACGGCTTCAAGATACCTCTAGGTGTCATTGTCCTCGCTTCTTGAAATCATGCAGTTAAAAGGCGAGGTGTTAGTCAAAGTGACTAAGTGAAGATTAGTAGTATTTAAGGTTATAAGTGGTTATATACGTATATATGATCAAGAAATTCTTGATCAAAATAATTCCAAATAGGATATAACAAATAAGATACGGTTCATAAGTTTAAGTAGGGTATAAGGGTATGTGAGGGTATTTTGAAATATGAACCGTTTGATAAATAATTTGTATGGCCCGCAAGTAAGGCCCTTTTCCCGAACTCCGTAAATAGTTGTAAAACAGTAACGGGCTGATCAAGGCACCGATACTTTAATAAAACCAAGTATGATAACACTCCGCTACTCCAGTGTCAATAGGGGATCAAACTCTAGAGACGGTATAATGTAATAAGTGGGAAATACGTTCCCGGGAGGGTGTCTCCCATAAACTCTTGGGCGTAGAGTAACTAACCTCCAGCTAAACCACGACCAAGAGTGTAAGTGGCGATCCGTATAATAACCACCCTCGACCCGATACCTTCCGAGTGATTACTTCTATGGGGTGCCGCCGGGGCCCATAATAATAAGGATGTAAATATTTCACTTGCGTAGTCAAGAATCAGTTCTTAATAAGAATTGGACTAAGTAATATAAGGTCCGGGTAAGATCCTGATTCTGACTTAAAGATATTTTCCTCATAAAGAGGTGTAATATATTGTAGTAATACGTGTAAGTAGGAAAATCAAGTAATAATAATAAGTTTGGAAATCATTTTATAAGTATTTATATGTATAGGCATGATTCCAGTTGAAAATAATTTTATCCTCACCTAAACCGGTGGTTTAAGTGGAATTGTGTGGATTCCACTCTTCGATTTTATCGTCGCCTGAAAGTAATACTACTAATGTCTTAGGACTAAGTTCTTAATATTCTAATCAAAGAATCACATAATGAACATAATATGTAACACGTTAAAGAATTGTCGGTAAACCTTAATTTAATTATTTTAAGGGAATTTAATTAATAAATTAGGGTTTATGAAGTCTTTAGCTAACCAAATATTTATTAGTCATTTTATGATCCTAATTATAAATTTTAAAACAATTTATGAAGTTTAATTGGACAATGTAGGTTGTGTTTGGAAAATAATTCACAATTTACCGATTTTGGAAAATCCGGGTAAAAATCCTTCTTTAAAAATTTCAAAACTATTTTTATAATTATTTTAATATTAATTTCGAAATTTTCAGAATAAATGTTGACCAAAAAGTCAAAGTTACTATTGAAAACATTTACTATTTAACTTCTTAAGAATTAAACATTTTATAACATAAAATTAATCTCACACACTCACACACTAGCACACACGTACACACATTGGTTCAAGAACATCAAGAAC
>JBBMKE010000009.1:19244399-19256452 GCA_037834125.1 Lippia alba | reverse complement strand
AGCATTCTCCCTAGCTTGATCGTGTTCTGCGACTGGTGTGGATACCGTTAGAGGATCGCTATCTTTGGAGATCTAATCGAGAGTCATTCAAGGGACAATTCCGCGTGAAGGGCATTCTAGTAGGCGGTACTATCGTCACAAGAAAGCTTATAACTAAGTGAGTTTCTTGAAACTACGATCTCAGTACGATATCGAGAGTCCCCGGTCCTTCTTGTTGGAAAATTTTTAAATTTCCGCTGCGTTTACCTTCACAGTTTCCAACAAATAATATATAATATTAATTTACCAAGTCACTCTCAAGTTTAATAAGGTTAAAAATATTATCGTACGGAAATACTTGTTATGTGTATTTTTTGTATTTTTGGATATTGATAATATGTCGGTGCTTGTGAATGAGTTGTACGGTTAGTTAGTTTAGTCGAGATAGTTAGAATAATATTAGAATTAAATATATTCAAAAGTTTATAAGATTATAATTATATAATATTTTATAATTAGAAAAATACTTATATAATTATATTTTGATTAGAATCAAATAGAGATAATTGAGAGGTTGATTAGAAAGATGTATCTTAAAAGAATATTTATTCATTAAATTAGTAATTTACAAAATTATGCTTAATTGTATTTTATTGAAACTCTTGTATTAAGGGTATTCTAGGCGATTAGTATTTTATAAGAAACAACTCGCTCTTTTATAATATACATAGACAGATAGTTATAGACGAGTACTGATAAGACTTATTCAAGCAATAATATTCACAAGTTTTCCAACCCTAACTCTGTGCTCTTTCTATTCTCCAATATTTCCTAGTTCCGGTTGGTCTTGCCGGAAAGATCCCTTCTCAAATCCCTTATTTCTCTGAGCTCGAGACAGCTCTAACGTTTTTGTGTGATAATTAACTCTATAATTAAAGTACTCAAAACAGTAAATGTAATTCCCCCACTAAAACAAAATATAAAAATAATAATAATAATAAAGAGGTTTTTAGTAGGTACTTAGGCAAGTCACTGAGAGAAAAAGAATATAGGCCGTGTTCTTTCTTTGCGATTATCAAGCAATTTGGAAAAAATAAACTAACGAATAAATGTTGTAGTGCATTATTAATTATTTTACAATATATATTGCACTTTAATGATCCTTCAAAGTTTGTTCATTAATTAGTACTTAATGTCTTAATCAGTTACTAATAGTGCTACACTGCAAAGAAAAATTATTATTATTTAAATATGTTACATTAAATTATTTATTTTAATGTAAATTTAATAATGATATATTAACATAAAATAGTTAAAATATAAACTAAAAAATAAAAAAATAATAAAAATGAGATGAGATAAAAGTAGGAATAATAGATCAATAAGCACGAAGAAAAAAAATTAATTAAACAAATAAAATTAATGATCAAGTCCAAGAGACCACTTTGTCTCTCATGCTTAATAATAGAATATAGATAATTTGATCCACATATTTCTTGAGATGTGTCCATTAAATTGAAGATTAGCGCGAATTGACTAGTTTTCAAACAACAATGAATTTTAAACTAAAAATTTCTTGCAATTATAAGATCTCCGCGCCTAAACTCTATTTCCTAACAAGAAAAGACCTCCAGCTGCATTTTCTTGTTACACCTCAATGCTAGATCGTCACAGCTTCTCAGGAGATAGTTGGGCAACTAATTTATCAAGACTTTAGAAAGAATCTGGTTGATAAAATGAAGTCGACCTAATCAAGACTTGTATGTGTTAACGTAGACGACAGCCACGCAAACTCCAAACTTCTTAATCAATCCACCCCTAAAATATATGTGGCAAACCGCACGGTATGGTGATATCTAACGCATCAACACTTCTAAAAATATTATTTTGTTCATATCATGTTCGACATGGTATGGTGATATCTAATGCATTGACACTTCTAAAAAGATTATTTTGTTTATGTAGTGTTCGACACTTGTGTCCGATACTTCTCACATAGAAAATTCACAAAAAAATTCATCGTCATACGCATGTCATGTTGTGTCGATATTACCGTGTCCCTATCCGTGCCACATAGATGGTGATACAATTATAAAATTCTTGCCTAAAGAAGATAAAATACATGATGCATAATCTCGTAATAACAAATTTGAAACATCTTATAAAAATATAGCAATTATCATATAAAAGCTCAATAAGATGGTTAAACTCATCTACTCTGCCTCTTTCCCAACTATAAATGCCTCCAGCTGCACTTTTCTAGTAACACATCAACTCCAAATCGTCACAAACTTTTTCAAGAAATAGTTGGTTTTCATTTAACTAATCTTTTCTCAAAACATATGTGCCAAATTAATGTTGCCACAAAGTCCAATTGATCAGGGGAAGTTAACCTAATCAGTGCTAGTTCATACTAACCAGAACCACATCCAAGAAAACACAAGATTCTTGATTTATTTCACCCCTATAAATACATGACAAACTCCACAACAGAATTAACTAATCAAGCCTCTTCTAGCTCTGACAAATTACCAATCAGCACTCAGTTCACCAAACAATGGCAGCCTCAAACTTCTACTTCCTTCTATCTTTGATCATGGCTATCTCACTCTCAAGCCTCCATACGGGCCAGGCAGCACGCAATCTACTGCAAACTTCTCAACCGGCACAGCCAACAATTCCACCACCTAAGCCCACACTGCCACCACTACCCACCATGCCAAACTTGCCGACTGCCACACTACCACCACTGCCTACTAATCCATCTTTTCCAAAACCCACTTTGCCGCCAATGCCAGCCCTTCCAAAAGCGGCACTGGCTCCTCTTCCAGCCAATCCATTTCCGCTATTCCTTCTATTCCGACAATCCCAACCACAATTCCCTCTTTTCCTTTCACGTCATCGCCACCCTCAAACTAGCCATGCCACAGCTACTGTACTCATCGTTGTCATTCAGGGATTGAAATTTTATCATTGTTTTTCTTTTTGTGTTGTATTTTGTTGTGCTATATTACCATTGGTAGTGGTTTGCTTCAGTTTGGATTGTTTTCCAGGTTTGGGTCATTTTGTGTTGTATTGTCTGGGCGGACTGTTTTGTTGTAACCTGTACTCCTGTATGCCAGATTCAATGGTTTATTAGATTCCTCATTATTTGTTTCTCCATCCCCCCCCAAATGCACGAAATACACACAGAAGAGACAAGTTTATATGCATGTATATACTCGAATTCTTCTCCCCAATTCTTAATTAGCCAAAAAATGTATATTCGAATTCTTCTCCCCAATTCTTAATTAGCCAAAAAATGTATATTCGAATTCTTCTCCCCAACTCAATTAGATGCAAAAAATACAAGGAAACTGAACAAGGAGTTAACTAGACAACAAAGGCAGCAAACTTACCAGAAAAATTAGCCTTTCCCCAAGTAGACTTCACTAGCATTTTTGGCTTCTCCCAACTTCTTATATTTCCCTTTGCCAACATCATTCTGTGGTTTCCCCGTAACAGGCAAACACATATAGTCCAGGTTAAAAGAATCCAATTGCAGCAAATATAGAGTAGTTATCTAACGAAAAATTTAGAAAGCCACTCCATTTTTCGATACCGATATCAACTGTCGCTAACAGAGAAACACAAGAGACAAAGTTCAACAATCAAAGCAAATTGAACTCATTTTCATTAAAATCAATTCTCATACATACAAACAAAATAACACGGATTAGAAATTTTTCTGGCATACCTTGAAACCATCATCTCCCTAACTACAGAATTAAATTCATAACACAGAGAATATATATTAACAATCTTGCTCCAGTGAGGGTCTGGTCGTTGGTATGATAAATTTTGGTGCTAAGCCCAAGATGTATTTCTGTAAGTATGATCCTCATGTTGATATAGGAGGGAAACAATAACCCCAAGGCAAAAATTTAGCGCTTGTAAAACAAAATGTCTCGGCTACAGTTGGTTTTCAGGGCTTCTTCCAAACTCTGTGCCTTGTCAAAATCAACTTTAAAAGTGACCATTGTAACATTATCTTTTCCAGTATCATAATCCTGTTTGATGTCCTCCGCTTTAAAAGATTGAAGCTGCACATCAACAATCATTTAAATTTGAAAACCCTAGTTTTTAGTTGAATGATAAAAGAGAAACTTAAAAGGTACACTTTTGAGTGGCTATTATAAAATTTCAGATAGTTCAACATAGCATAGTACAAATGACGAAAGCCCAAGCACAAGAAAATGACAAATGTAGTTTGGGATAAAGCTTCAGAATCTCATATAATTGTGTGAATCCTGCTAAAACCGCCAAACAATGCTAAAGGTTTTCCAATTTCACAAATCAAACTCATAACACAAAATTATGAATAACATAACAACAAAAAGAGGAGGAACCTATTGGCCTAAATTAAAAGATGATAAGCACATGAGATCCCTTTCCACCATTCAAGCACGAGAATGCTACAGTTAAGAAACATCACTATTTTGAAGGAAAAGGTGGCAGTATGCAACGAAGAAGTAAGCTCATAGTTTGAGTGGTAAATGGACAATAATATATTATCATGCTCTGTTGTTAAGATTTGAATGCAACACCTAGCCACCAAAAATTGAGTCCAGAACTCAAGTTTTCCTTCAACTACAATCAACCAGAATATCTCAGTTCTTAGAAATAAGCAAAAAGATATCACATTTATATAAAACATGATGCGAAATTCAGTTTTTCCAGTCAGTCTGATCTTACTTGATGGTACACAACTCCAAGAAGATCATATGGAATCTCGCTTCCCATAGGAACCTACAGCCGAAAATAATTGATTATGTTGTAGAAAGTGTGCTTAAAATTCAACATGTAAAGAAAAATTAAAGCGTAAAAGTAGAACAGAGATGAAAACTTTTCATTACTTTGGATTTTACAACACAAGTTGGGGCATTTTTCAAACATTCTGCAGCAACCCCTCCATAAGCTCGTACTAATCCTCCAGTGCCAAGTTTGATTCCTCCAAAATACCTACATGAAAACAGAAACATATCCAAGACAAAGACGATAAAAATTACAGGACATTCAGCCTCTTGATCTAGATATGATAGTGTGAGAAGAAGCCAGAATAGCATACTTATCAGCTGTAATACAAGAGAATAAGTTAAGCATTATTTGCAAATACATGTTCCAGAAATCTATATCATATGGGAACACATATACATTCATGTATAAGTATATCTTCATTTTGAAAACAATCGTCAATCGAGTATGGACTGTATGGTTTACTACCTGATACAACTGTATCTATCCCAGATGAGACAATTGCAGAATGAATCGGCTTTCCAGCAGTACCAGAAGGTTCGCCATCATCATTACTTCGAAACTGATCTCCAACCTAAAATCAAGGACCAAAATTCGGGAAAGACCAATTTCAGTAAACATGAGCTTGTATAAATAACAACATTTAACATCTTCTTTTGTTTTATTCAATTTCTTTGTGTACTCCAATTCACTTCATATCCCAAAAAGGATTGGCATTATTCCATACCAACGGCATAGGCTATTAAGTGAAGTTCAAGTAGTGTCATAAACTGAACTTCAGTAGCAAAAGTAAAAAGACATCAATCCAATTGAACTATGTTTTTGCGTTGTCATAATCTTGCAGCACTAAAAACATGGCACAGGTATATAAATTACACGAACACATAGACAATTACCTTGTAAGCCCAACAATTATGAGTGGCACGGGGATCGCTAACCTACAGCCCATCGGGAAAACGAAAAACAAAATTAAATCGGATGCATTTTCAAAAGATCAAAACCCAGAAAATAAACTCAAAAATATCAAAGGGGTTTCTTGCAAATTGTAATTGACCTCAGAAAGGAATGAGGAGGAGGAGCTTTCATCGGAAATGGGGCCAGCAATGGCGATGAATTTACTCTTCTTAATTTCTTTCTCGAAGGCGACTCTCTCCTGGAGGGTTGTGAATCGCCGCCCCTATAGGAAGAAGAACTCGCGGAACTGGTGGTAACCATTGCTGCTCTCTTTGTGAAGGAATTGGAACGAAATAATATGAAAACAGAGGTGAAAGCAAAGCTGCAAGGATGCAAATGGTTGGATTTCAGACGGGCTTTCAGGAAAGAATTGGGCACCGCCTGCATGGGTGGGGGTCTCTATTGATTTGCAGAGGCCGAGGAAGAACGTTTCGGATTTATACGTTTTGATGGAAGACGAAGAGAAGGTCGTTGAATATCTGATGATGATACAGATGCAGTAACGAGTAAAGGTATGATTTCGTTGAAGAGAAGGGGATTTTTTCATAATTTCCCTTCTTTTTTTTTTTTTTTCCCCTTTAAGGTTATTTATAAGTTTTTGTCCTTTAGGTTATTTATAAGTTTAGTCCCATAATTTTTAGATTTGGGGTAATTTTTTAATAGTACTAAATATTCCCTCAATTTTTTCAAAATTCCCCATTTCAATTTTTATACATTTTCAATCACCAATACACAAATCATTTTTCCTAAACCCTCTAATCATCTAAAAAGTCAATTTTACCGTCTTTTTTTTATTTTTTTTCACTCCATTTTTACTTCTTCCACACCATCATCTTCTTCCTCATGCACTTCGCCGGAGCTCCGCAGCCCACCTCCATCGGACCGCCGCCGTAGGTGGTCCAAAAATTCTTGAAAAATTCATCGGGAACATACTCTTCGTCCTCGTTCCATATATTCGGTTAGTTTTTCAAATTTCCAATCCATTTGCCCCCAAATTCAAATCTAAGAATCTTAGACGGCGCTCCAGTCATCGCCGAAAACCTCCCTTTTTTAATAGAAAACTCAGGAGCAAGAAAAATAAAAATAAAAATAAAAATAAAAAAAAGATGAAGAAGAAAGGGGCATGAGAGGAATTTTACATATTTTATTAAGGATATTTTAGTCTTTTTACGTGAAATAAGGGGTTTAGAAAAACTTTTATGTATAATTGATCCTTAAAACATATACAAAATCAATTGGGGGTTTATGAAAGTATTGAAGTATATTGGGGATGTTTAATTAATTATCCGTAATTTGTAACATATTTAATTTTATTATTTTCAATTTATTGCAATGTTTATACCTCCATCTGAAAATGGATGGAAATTCAATTTTTGCGGTTTCGTCTTTTTTTTTTTTTGAAAAAATTATTGTTGAATTTGATTATTAATATCCCCTCTAACCACCCAACCTAGGAGTGTAAACGAGTCGAGCCGGCTCGTGAGTCAAACAAGCAAGCTCGAGTAGAGCCGAAACCAAGTCACTTTGAGCCTGGCTAGTGGTTCGCGAACCGTATATATAATAAAAAAATAATATTTTAATTTTTATATATGTAAATTCTTTATTAATATATAATAGTTATGTATTTATTTATTGATTTTTATATAAAATTAATATAAAATGAATATATTTATTATATATATGTATATGTATTCAACTAATATATATTATTATATATATATAATTATATTAAATTATTTAAAAAAAATCTAATTTTAAATCAAAAATAATATACTATGCCCGAGCCTCGAGCCGAGGTCGAGCCAAAAAAAGAAAAAAAGGCTAAGGCTCGGCTCGTTTACAACCCTAACCTGACCACCTCATTTCCCAGTAGAAGTATTTCTTCCTCAATATGTAGTTTTCTTCTTTTTTCTTTTATGGCCAAAGAATGATTTGTGACCGTGGAAGACCACCTCTGGTTGTGACGCCCCGACTTTTCGAACCTTCAGGTACGACGACACATGTGAGTTTAATTCAGTAATTACGTGAATTATGTGCTTTGCATGCTACGCTTGGTTTAGTCTTCCTTCCCCTCAGTGGAAATACCACTTTCTTCTGTCAACGTGAATTTAATTTTATTAAGTGCGTTTAGACTTTATTAATTGTTCTTGAGCTCAATTGCTCAATATTTGCCAATTAGGATACCTAAATTAATTACGGTGTTTTGGCCTTCGTGGCCATCTTGAGCTCGGGAATTCGAATTCGAATTCCGACCCATCATTAAATTCGTTTCGATGATTTGGATTTAATTAAATTAACCGATTAATTTTCTAAAGCCATTTGATAGCCCTACCATTTTAAAATCCGATCCGTTTGGACCGGATCCTTTTGATCCTACCCGCTTTGGCCGACCCATTTTCAGCCCAAGAAAAGGGTCAATCCCCTTTTCTCTTTCCCCATTTTCACGTGATCAAGAGGGAGAGAGGAGAAGAAGAAAACCCTCCATTTTTGGCCCCAAGCTTTGAGCTCAAGCTCTCGACAATCCGGTCGTCCGATCAACGATCCAAGGTAAGATATGGATTCCTCTCGTTCTATTCTTTAATTATACCGATTGAATCTTATTTCTCTTGCTTGGATTATTTGTTCTTGAAGATGATGAATAGTTGGAGAATATGAAAATTTGATCTCTTACCCACATACTTGAATTACATGATCTAATTTTGATATATGTTGCTCTTTCAAGCTTCCTTGTTATATATTTGTTGGAATTTTGAGTGTTGGTTGCTTGTTTCTTGAAACTCCATTAATGGAGCTTGAATGTGTGAAAATGGTGATTTGAATTCTTGAGCTTTATGTGCCATTTTGATGATATATTATGATGGAGTATGTGTATGAGTTTATACCTTGAATTTGAGTGTTTTTAGGGGGTGGAATTGGAGGTTTTGGTTGGTTTGGGACCCATCCCCGTCGACCACCCTGTTGTTTGCTGCTGATTTTTGGAGATGACGGCCCCGCACGGCCGCACGCGACTTTCGAGTTTTAGAAATTTTAATTCCGCACGGCCGTGTAGTTTTTCAGGACAAACTTCGCGCGGCCGTGCAAACTTCGTTGGTGCTTGGTTTTGGCTGAAATTTTAAAAAAAGAAACCTATTTGAGTATATATCATTCTACAATTTATTTTACCTCAAAATTGGTACTAGATTATGGGATATAGCCCTCGGAAAATTATGTCACCACTTCGCCGACAAACTGCTTTCGTTCAACTTCGTGCCTACACCATTTTCACCTCGCTTTGAACCATGATTCAAGATATCTACCATTTTAAAGGTATATGTGTCTACTTTCATTTCCAATAAGTAAAACTCAATTCTTAATTCTCAAACTCATGTTATGATCGTTTTCCCATAACTTGTCCATTTTGGAAATCTGTCAGATTTTGCCCGTTTGTACTCGGAACCCTTTTTCATGTTTTCATTCCATTTTTTCTTGTATCTTTCCACCTAAAAAATTAATCTTAACTTGTTTTATCATGTTTATGATTATGTACTTGTTCTTATATGCATTTTATGTCACTTAAAAAATGTGAATTGTTTGCACGAAGCACATATGCACCTTATTATGTATCCCCACTTCATGTTATACATTAATTGTGCACATGAACTTGTTTTATGATTATAAATGATATGATGAACTAGTTAATGTCTTGAATTGCATGTAATCAATTTGAATATGAGTTTTGCTGTGTTGCATCCCTTAAGCGTTTATGCATACGTCGTGTGTCAATATGATTCATCCTAGAGTCTAAATTTTGTATTTCTGTCTTCAATTTGTCCAAGTGCACTCGGGGTGGTGTTTCAAGGTCTGTGTTGATTCCGGGGTGAATCACATGTTTGATTCTTGGCTTCGTCGGTGTAAGGTGAGGTTTAGTTTTATATAGTGCGACCTAAGACCTTATGTGACATTTTCTTGCCCGCATGTGCCTCTATTTTGAATATATAAGTATGTAAATAAGTGTTGTGATATGATAAGATTATGATCTTGTGATTGGCTCTTGATTTAGAAATGTAATATAGGCCTATGTAAGCTATTTTTGAAAATTTGTGAGTTGAGTTCTGATGTGTTGCGAGATGAGCCATGAGATATTGACATGTGATGTGATGTGTAATGTATGTGTGAGCTCGAGGAGCTATGGGTAAGGAACCCTCAGGATGGTATAGGGCCGTTGAGGTTTAGCCTATGCATGGTCTCCACCCAAGATATTATACGCGACCCCTGGGAGTTTGGGAAGGTGTATATCTTGATGCCTCCAAATGTGTGTTCATGGAGAGGGCACGTTGTGGGTTCACTACCCCTCATGACATTGTGATGTGGATGGTTTGAGCCGTGCGTGTCTCTTTCATCAATTGGTAGGATGGGTGGATGTGTTGTGATGTGGTATTTGGTATTTGGTGTTGTGTATGGGAAGCAGGTTGGAAGCTCGTACTCGCAGAGCATGTGTGCGTGCGTGTTGTGGAATTTATGAATAGAATTGGGACTTGTGAAAATTATATATATATATGTATTTTGGTTTGTAAAATCTTATTCCGGTTCATGAATTCACCACTTTGATACGTGCTTTGATATATCTATCTAGTGTTGGGGTGTGCGTTAGCCACCTCACTCAGTCAGTTGATTGACACATCACCATTTATGATTTTAGTTTGTAGGTTGGCTTTAGAGTTGGAACTAGGCGGAGTTTGTGTCAAGTCTTTTGAGTCAGTTGGTTCGAGTCTGTGCTAGAGGGTTTGCATCTACATTTGTATAAGTTTGGAATTATATAATTATGTAAAATTTGTATTTGCACTAGTATGGATTTGGATTGATTTTTTCAGGGTCTAAGTTCCGCCTAGCTTAGGAGTTTTTGATTTGTCACCTGTTCGCTACGGTTCGATTTGGGTATGGATTCAACATTTTGTTATTCGGGTCGGGCCGTGGTGCGGGGGATGTGGTGCCTCACGTGTGGGGTGCTATAATATGTGTGAACATTATGTACCTTATGTGCTTATATGATTAGGATAATAAGATCCTAGTCCTAAGCCTATAGTAGTTATTACTTTAAGGCAAAATTAGGACCGAGCAGTGGAACCTACATACCTATTTCTGACTACCGATATAGGCGAGGATAAAAATATTTTCAACTGGGATCATGCCTATATGTATATATATAAAATGACACTACTAGAAAAATGCTATATATCAACGGATTTAGCAACGAATTTTGGCCAAACTCCGTTGCTATTCAGCTTAGCAACAGATTTAGCAACGAAAATTTTCTGTTGCTATTACCCTAATGGCTAATCTATAGCAACAGGTTTAACAACGAAATATTAGCAACGGATTTTAGCAACAAATACAGCAACAGAATAATAGCAATGGATTTAACAACGAATTATTACCAACGAATATAGCAATGGATTTAGCAACACATTCACTTCAATGAATTTAGCAACGGATTATTAAAACGAATATTAGCAACAGATTTAGCAACGAATTTATAGCAGCGGATATTAGCAAGAAAATTTTCGTTGCTAATAAGGATTTAAGTATTTTAGTTTTGCTCGCTAGTTACCAATGATTTTTCCGTTGCTAATTATAGAACATTTGAAAGAAATTAGCAACGAAAAATTCATTGCTAATAATATAAATGTTTATTTATGTTATATTTTGTAAATTATAGCCACAAAATTCTCATTGCTATTTAACAAAACAAGTACCATTATTATATTTAGCAAGGGATATTTTGTCGTTATAGTATAGTTAATTAATTATTAATTAACTATAGTGACAATAAATCTATCCCTAATTATTACAAATTTATAGATATATACATTTAAATTTAGTTGGAAACTTGTACAAATTAAAAGACTATAAATTGTGAAAATCAAAATAATAAAGGAACATACATAATTGAAAACAAAAAAACAACAGTATTAAACCAATATACTACTTAATAGAACCAACAATACAATTTCCAACATGTAGTACTTACAAAAACTATCATAAATTCACCAACACCATTACAATTTGCATCATCTAACACTTGACAAAAGAAGCTATCATATATTCACAAACACCATTACAATTTGCATCATCTAGTACTTGACAAAAGCTACGATATATATTCACCAACTAAAGTATCAACATTCAAGATAATATGAGCCACAAAACCATCCTCAACAAACGATCTCACAAAAATTAAGAACTAAGACATATCATCATCGCTAAACATTATATTCAATCTTTCCTTTGTTGAGAATCCGTAATGCAAGTTCACAAAAATAATGAAGTGTTTAAATAGTATTACAAAC
>JBBMKE010000009.1:19233400-19244299 GCA_037834125.1 Lippia alba | reverse complement strand
CACCCCTATAAATATGTGACACAAATTCTACTTCAAATCCAATAACAGGATAAAATCAATTAATTATCTTTCAATATAATTCAAGAAATCACAAATTATCAGCCCCTCAAGCAATGGCCGCCTCTAACCTTCACCTAGCTCTCTCTCTCATAATGGCTCTCACAGTCTTAAGCAACATCCATGGAACCTCAGCCGCACGCAACCTGCTGCAAACTTCTCAGCCTGCTCAGCCAATGATTCCGCCGCTGCCCGCCATGCCGAACTTGCCCACCGCCACACTGCCGCCCCTACCGAGCACCCCTTTGCCGACAATGCCAACAAATCCAGCCCTGCCAAAGCCTACTTTTCCGCCTATGCCGCCGGTTCCTAAGGCAGTATTGCCGCCACTTCCGGCCAACCCACTGCCAACTATGACTTCTTTTCCGACCATCCCAACTACTATGCCTTCCTTTCCTTTCATGTCGCCACCACCTTCCAACTAATTAATTCTCCAGATCATGAGATGATTCCAGGATTATAGTCTTCTGCATTTTCGGTTCTAAATTATTTCCGTTGAGTCATGATTTCTTTTCAGTTGTATCATTACACATTATAGTTTGGTATGTTTGATGTTCGATAGAGCTTATATATGTTCTTCCAAGCTTGAGTGTCAAAAATTCGGTAATATTTATTAATTATTTTCATTGTTCGTCGTCCACATTGTTTGCTTGAGAATGTGGAAAATTATTTGGTCTTGTAATTTATGATATATTTTATTTTATTTTTTATCGTTTTATCCAGTTCATGCTGATGCATTCTATAAGGGTTCTATTTGTTGCTAAATGTTTCATCTTACTACGAACCCTAAGCTGACGAACCCTAATTCTTTATGTCAATAATATTTGAAATTAATTTAAGTACAACCCATGGTATCAAGCCCAAAACACATAAAATCAAAAGGTCGATAAAGAAAATCCATCTTGAAGAACAATTAAAGTTTGTACTGTATCCGACTTTTCTGGATTTCGATATAAATTTTCGAATTGATGTCGATTTCCATATATAGTTAATCCATACCCCAAATATAATGATTAATATTCGAGTAACATTAGTGTTAGATAATTTTCAAGGTTTATTGAAGTCTACAAAAAATTCGATAATAATTCAAAAGAATTTTGTAATAAATTATATAACACGAACATCCCGTAATCACCAACAGCAAAATTTATTGTAGTGCCTAAACATCGAAAATAATATCAAATTTTAAGTTTCTTTAAGGTTTATTACTATTGTTTTGTTCCTGTTAGTACGTACGTGCAACAAGACGCAAAAGCTATACATATAAGCTTATGATAAAGCTATACATATAATGATATAAGCTTATGATGAAGACATGATCGAGTCCGAATTTCATTTGAATGGTTTAGAAAAGAAGAAAGAAAAAGAAAACCTTATGTTAGAAATTATTGTCTTCGACCAATTACATTTTCCTGAATCAAATGGCCGTGCAGACAATAAATATATCAACTTCGAGATTTTAACTTAATGGTTAGTTTTTCAGATCAATCAATGCCAATAAATTATAGCATCTAGAGCTTCGTTATATTATAAATTTATCCAACTTAATTAAAAGGAAGAATCACTTTCACTATAACTAAAGTAGATGAAATTACAATCATCGCCTCAAAGATTGAAAAATTATTTGAAATTTCAAATAATATTATGTAAACCTTCCAGAAATGCTCTCAATTTATATTACTATTTCAAAAGGTTATTTTCAAGGGTACTTTCCAGGTTTTAAACATTTATTTCAAATATCAGGGACCATAATATAAATTATCAAACAATAGAGATTAATTTATATCTATTTAAAGTACTCAAAACAGTAAATGTAATTCCCCCGCTAAAACAAAATTTAAAAGAAAAATCATAATAAAGAGGTTTTAGTAGGTAATTAGGCAAGTCACTGAGAGAAAAAGAATATAGTCGTGTTCTTTCCTTGCTATTATGAAGCAATTTGGAAAAAATAAACTAACGAATAAATGTTGCAGTGCATTATTAATTATTTTACAATATATATTGCACTTTAATAATCTTTCAAAGTTTGTTCATTAATTAGTATACTTAATGTCTTAGTTAGTTACTAATAATGCTATCCGCATTTACAAAGAAAAATTATTATTATTTAAATATATTAAATTAAATTGTTTATTTTAATGTAAATTTAATAATTATATACATAAAATAGTTAAAATCTAAACTAAAAAATTAAAAATAAATAAAAATGAGATGAGAGAAAAGTAGGAATAATAGATCAATAATCACGTTCTGCATATGATGAAGAAAATAAATTAATTAAATAAATAAAATTAAAGACCAAATCCAAGAGACCTCTTTGCCTCTCGCTCTTAATAATAGGGTATAGATAATATTTCTTGAGACGTGTCCATTAAATTGAAGCTTAGCGTCCAATTGACTAGTTTTCAAACAATAATGAATTTTAAACTAAAAATTTCTTGCAATTATAAGATCGCGCCTAAACTCTCTTTCCTAACAAGAAAAGACCTCCAGCTGCATTTTCTTGTTACACCTTAATGCTACATCGTCACAGCTTCTCTGGAGATAGTTGGGCAACTAATTTATCAAGACTTTAGAAAGAATCTGGTTGATAAAATGAAGTTGACCTAATCAAGACTTGTACATGTTATTGTTAACGCACACGATAGCCACATTAATTTCATGCAAACTCCAAACCTCTTAGTCAATCCACCTCTAAAATATATGTGGCAAACCACGCTAGTATGGTAATATCTAATGCACCTAACACTTCTTAAAATATTATTTTATTATATTGTGTTATATATTCGTATCCGATATTTCTCACGTGAAAATTTTTACAAAAAAAATTGTGTCACAGTCTATTCATGTTGTATCATGTCCGTATCGTGATATTTGTTTCCGTGCAACATAGATGGTGATACAATTATGAGCAGCTTGCCTAAAGAAGATAAAATAAAGGGTTAATCTATTTTTTCACCCCCACGTTTGGGGTATTTTGTGCTTACCCAACTTTTGAATTTTTAAACTTTAGTATTCAACCTTTATATTTTGTAGTTAAGTGCCCCCAACCAATAAGAAAATGACGCGTGTATCCAACCGACCAATAAAAAAATGACATGTTTGATATTGGGCACTTAAGTACAACAAATTCAAAGATCGAGTACTAAAATGTAAAAATTCAAAGATCGGGTACTAAAGTACAAAACACCCCAAACGTGGGGGCGTAAAAAAAGATTAAACCTAAAATATATGATGCATAATCTCTTGTCAAAACAAATTTGAAACATGTTATAAAAATATAGCAATTATCATATAAAAGCTCAATAAGATGGTTAAATGTTGGGCTTCATTAAAACATAAGTGCCAAATTAATGTTGCCACAAAGTCCAATTGATCAAAGGGAAGTTAACCTAATCAGTGCTGGTTCATACTAACCAGAACCACATCCAAGCAAACCCAAGATTCTTGATCTATGTGACCCCTATAAATACATGACAAACTCCACGACATAATTAACTAATCAAGCCTCTTCCAGCTCTGACAAACTACCAATCACTCAATCAGCACTCAGTTCATCAAACAATGGCAGCCTCAAACTTCTACTTCCTTCTATCTTTAATCATGGTTATCTCACTCTCAAGCCTCCACACGGGCCAGGCAGCACGCAATCTACTGCAAACTTCTCAACCGGCACAGCCTACGATTCCACCACTGCCTAAGCCCACACTACCACCACTACCCACCATGCCAAACTTGCCGTCTGCCACACTACCACCACTGCCGACTAATCCATCTTTTCCAAAACCCACTTTACCACCAATGCCAGCCCTTCCAAAAGCAGCACTGGCTCCTCTTCCAGCCAATCCATTTCCTTCTATCCCTTCTATTCCGACAATCCCAACCACAATGCCCTCTTTTCCTTTCATGCAACCGCCACCCTCAAACTAGTCATGCCATGGCTATTCTACTCATCATTGTCATTCAGGGATTGAAATTTTATCATTGGTTTTATTTTTTTGTGTTGTATTTTGTTGTGCTATATTACCATTGGTAGTGGTTTGCTTCAGTTTGGATTGTTTTCCGAGTTTGGGTCATTTTGTGTCGTGCTGTCTGGGCAGACTGTTTTGTTGTAACCTGTACTCATGTATGCCATATTCAATGGTTTATTAGATTCCTCATTATTTGTTTCTCCATCCCCCCACAAATACCCGAAACACACAGACAAGACAGGTTTATATGCATGTATATACTCGAATTCTTCTCCCCAATACTTAATTAGCCAAAAAATGTTTATTCAAATTCTTCTCCCCAATGCTCAATTAGATGCAAAAAATACAAGGAAACTGAACAAGGAGTTAACTAGACAACGAAGGCAGCAAACTTACCAGAAAAATCAGCCTTTCCCCAAGTAGACTTCACTAGCGTTTTTGGCTTCTCCCAACTTCTTTATATTTCCCTTTGCCATCATCATTCTGTGGCTTCCCCGTAACAGGCAAACACATATAGTCAAGGTTAAAAGAATCCAATTGCAGCAAATATAGAGTAGTTACCTAACGAACAATTTAGAAAGTCGCTTCATTTATTTCAATATCTATATCAACTGTCACTAACTCAGAAACACCAGAGACAAAGTTCAACAATCAAAGCAAATTGAACTCATTTTCATTAAAATCAATTCTCATACATACAATAAAAATAACACGAATTAGAAATTTTTTTGGCACCGCATACCTTGCAACCATCATCTCCCTAACTACAGAATAAAATTCATAACACAGAGCATATATATTGACAATCTTGCTCCAATAAGGGTCTGGTTGTTGGTATGATAAACTTTGGTGCTAAGCCTGAGATGTATAATCCTCATGTTGATGTAGGAGGTAAACAGCAACCCGATGGCAAATTTATCGCCTGTAGAACACAATGTCTCGGCTACAATTGGTTTTCAGGGCTTCTTCCAAACTTTGTGCCTTGTCAAAATCAACTTTAAAAGTAACCATTGTAACATTATCTTTTCCGGTATCGTAATCCTGTTTGATGTCCTCCACTTTAAAAGATTGAAGCTGCACATCAACAATCATTTCATCATTTGAATTTCAGAGACCAGCTTCCTCATTAAATGGTAAAAGAGAAACATAAAGTTACAATTTTGAGTTGCTATTATCAAATTTCAGATAACACCAGATAGAATCATGGAATAACATAAACAATGAAAACCCAAGCACAAGAAAAAGACAGATGCAATTTTGAGATAAAGCTCCGTAATCTCATTCATTTATGTTAATCCTGCTAAACTGATCAATCAATGCTCTTCAAGGTTTTCCCAAATCAGACTCCTAATATAAAATATTATAAATAACAAAATAACACCAAAAACAGAGGGAAACTATGGGCCTATGGTAAAAGATGATATGCTCATGACATCCTTTCCAACATTCCTGCACAAGAGTGCTACAGTCAAGAAACATCATTAATTTGAAGGAACAGGTGAAAGACTGAAAGTATACAAGGAAGAAGTAAGCATTACATAATCCAAGAGGTGTCTAATAATGTATTCTCATATTTTGTGGTTAAGATTTCAATGCAACAACTGGCCAGGAAAAAATGAATCCAAAACTCATTCCTTTAACTTCTATCAGCCAATATATCTCAGTTCTTATAAATAAGCAAAGAGGTATCACATGTCATAAACCATGATGCAAAGTTCAGTTTTTTCAGTCAATCTGATCTTACTTGATGGTACACAACTCCAAGAAAATCGTATGGAATCTCAAATCCCATAGGAACCTACAGCCAAAAAAGAATTGATTATACTGTAGAAAGTGAGCTTAAACTTCGATAGGTAAAGAAAATTTAACAGTATAAAACAGAGAAGAAAACTTTTCATTACTTTGGATTTTACAACACAAGTTGGGGCATTTTTCAAACATTCTGCAGCAACCCCTCCATAAGCTCGAACTAATCCTCCAGTGCCAAGCTTGATTCCTCCAAAATACCTTCATGAAAAAGAAACATAACAAAGACCAAGACCATAAAGATTACAGGACATTCAGTCACTTGATCTAGGTTGATAGTGTGAGAAGAAACCAGAATAGCATATACATCAGATGCAATACAAGAGAATAACTTAAGCATTACTGGCAAATACAGGTTCATGACATTAGACATCTATAACATATTCAATTTGAAAAGCACAGAGTATGGTTTTCTACCTGATAACAACCACCATAACTCTATCTATCCCAGATGAGTCAATTGCAGAATGTATCGGCTTTCCAGCAGTACCGGATGGTTCACCATCATCACTACTTCGAAACTGATCTCCAACCTGCCCCAATTTCAGGGAAAGACTGATTTTAGTAAACATGAGCTTGCACAAATAACAACAGTTAACATCTCTAGTGCAACAGTCAAGTTAAGAGCTCCATTTGTTTTGTTCAATTTCTTTGTGTTCTCCAATTCACTTCATATTCAAAAAAGGATTGGCATTATTCCATACCAACGGCATCGGCAATTAAGTGAAGTTCGAACAGTGTCATAAACTGAACTTCAGTAGCAAAAGTGAAAAGACATCAATCCAATTGAACTCTATTTTTTTTTTGTCGCCATAATCTGGTAGCATTAAAAGTGAGAAACAGATATATATAAATTAAACGAACACAGAGACAATTACCTTGTATGCCCAACAATTATGAGTGGCGCGGGGATCGCTAACCTACAGCCCATCGGGAAAACGAAAACGAAATTAAATCGGATGCATTTTCAAAAGATTAAAACCCAGAAAATAAACTCAAAAATATCAAAAGGGTTTCTTGCAAATTGTAATTGACCTCAGAAAGGAATGAGGAGGCGGCGCGTTCATCAGAAATCGGCCCAGCAACGGCGATGAATTTGCTTTTCTTAATTTCTTTCTCGAAGGCGACTCTCTCTTGGAGAGTCGTGAATTCGCCACCCCTAGAGGAAGAAGAACTCGCGGAACTGGTGGTAACCATTGCTGCTCTCTTTGTGAAGGAATTGGAACGAAATAATATGAAAACAGAGGTGAAAGTAAAGCCGCAAGGATGCAAATGGCTGGATTTCAGACGGGCTTTCAAGAAAGAATTGGGCACCGCCTGCATGGGTGGGGTCTTTATTGATTTGCAGAGGCCGAGGAATAAGGTTTCGGGTTTATACGTTTTGATGGATGACGAAGAGAAGGTCGTTGAATACCTGATGATGATACAGAATTACAGATGCAGTTATGAGTAAAGGCATGATTTCGTTGAAGAGTTGGGGATTTTTTCATAATTTTTCGTTTTTTTTTTCCTTGTAGGTTATTTATAAGTTTTTGTCTTTTAGGTTATTTATAAGTTTAGTCCCATATTTTTCAACATATTTAATTTTATTATTTTCAATTTATTGCAATGTTTATCCCTCCATCTGAAAATGGATGGAAATACAATTTTTGCTGTTAAGTCTTTTTTATTTTGAAAAAATTATTGTTAGTAGGAATTTGATTATTAATATTCCCTCTAACCACCCGACCTAGGGGTGTAAACGAGCCGAGACGGCCCGTGAGTTAGGCGAGCAAGTTCGAGTCAAGCCCGAAACCAAGTCACTTTGAGCTGGCTAGTGGCTCGCAAGCCTGTATATATAATTAAAAAAAATGAATTGAAAGGCTCCAACATAACAAAAAAAATTAAAGGACTCAAATGCAATAAATCCTTTCGTCAACTGACATAAATAAAAATATAGGGTTTTCCAGCCGGTGAGGTTGGAAGGTTTTGTGGCGACGGCGCCGTTCAACGATCATACCCGGGATGTAACCTAGGGATGGTTACGCACAAGGGCAAACAATGCAACGGAGTTACGCGGCAGCGACCAAATCAAATAATTCTTACGCATAGGGATTTGAAAGGAAGCAAGCAATAAAGACGGCTGCGGGGAAAGTACATCTGTTCAAGAGAGATCCCAACAGGCGATGAGTTGGCAAGATTACGGAACAAAATGGCATCACAAACATCTCATATTCTGACGACGAGATCGCAGAGTTGTCAACGCCATTCCAGTTCGCTTTGGTGGGTAAGTTCTCCCATGGTTATCCTACCATGGCGAGACTACATGAACTCTTCATGAATATGCAACTATCCGGTGAGTTCAAACTAGGCCTACTAAACTTCAAGCACGTCCTTATCCGTTTGGATAATCAAGAAGACTTTAATCGGATATGGTTAAAGAAATTCCATGTTTTCGATGGATTCCCTATGAGAGTGTTCAAGTGGACGCCAACTTTTAATCCGAAGATTGAACCTTCAATCGTCCCTGTGTGGGTAAGGTTAGAGGGTCTGGAGTCTCAATTTTTTATGGAAGACACGCTCTTGGACATCGCAGAACAGATAGGGGAGCCTTTGTGCTTCGATGATGGAACGTTCGATGCGAAAAGGCCTTCAATGGCGAGATTTTGCGTTGAGATTGATTTGTTGAAACCTAGAAAGGATAAAATTTCGCTAACCTACCATGGGGGTACACACGTACCACGTATTCTGTATGAGAACGTCCCTTCATACTGTAAAAAATGCAACAAGTTGGGTCATGAACAGAAATCCTGTTATGAGGGCAACAAGGAATAGGGGAAAGGAGGTGAAAACGAAACCGGAGAGGAGCCAAGGGACTTGCGTGAAATCATAAATGACAAAAGGTTGGATAAGGAAAAAGATGCTAGTACCAATAATAACAAACAATCTAAGATGCAAGGCGGCACCAAACACTGGGTGCAGAGAACGTTCAGGGCCAAGAATCAACATGCAGAAGAAGGGACCAATTCGCAGCAGGATTTAAATGACGATAGAGAGATGGACACAAATAATAAAGAAACAGACTCGGACAAGGAGCAAGAAGAAGAGGATTCAGAATATATTAACGAGAATGGAAAAGACAACAGTCAGACAGAAAAAGGGAGAGAAGTTGAAAACTCGTTAGCGGTTGTGGTTCCGGCAGGAACGAAGGACTTAAGTGAGGCCTGGAACAATCTGGTGGGGGGAGAAGGTGATACGAGAGGCACCAGAATGGATACAGACCAGTTAGAGCAAGAGGAGGGGGCAGATACTGGAAGCGAAACGAACGACTTAGATGAGGATGATTCGGAAACAATGAAACAAATGGCACTTTATTCTAGGTCTAAGTCTATGGATAAGGAACAAACAGACCCAAATTTTCAAGTCGTTGAGAAAAAGAAGAAAGAGCAGAAACAATCTCCATCAAAAACCAATCAGACCACTAAAAGGGCGTTAAGATCGTCGGCCTTACCAGTTGGTCGGATATGATGATTAAAGGGCACATATAGAATATTAGGGGAATACTAACGAAGGGAGACAGCGTGTTCTCAAGGAGTACAGACGGAGATATAACTTGGATTTCATGGCCATTCTAGAAACTATGATTAATCTTGATTCTAGTCTTATGTGTTTTAATTTTAATTTTAATAAATTTGTGTAAACAAGTCTAATCACATTTGGTTTTTCTGTGTGGCAGATGTAGAAGTTAAGGTGATCAAAGATGAAAGGCAATTTCTTCACTTGAAGCTCAGTTGTGAGAGGTGGACAGAAGTTCTAATGATGACCATTGTGTATGCGGAAAGTGAAACGGTGGGAATGAGAGAGATATGGGAAACTTTCAGAGATTGTGATCCCGGACAAGAAAACTGGATAATTGGAGGAGATTTCAACATCATAAGAAACTCTGAAGAGAGAAAATGAGGTAGAAGACCGCCGGATATGCAGGCGACGAATGAATTCAATGAATTTATCCACGACTTGAGATTAGTAGAACCTACCTTTGAAGGTGCAGAATTCACATGGACAAAGGGAGGATTATGGCAGAGATTGGATCGGGTTTTGGTGTCGGAGAAATGGATCAACATGCTTCCTAACATGAAGATTAAGCACTTAGCGAGGAGTACTTCTGATCATTGTCCGTTACTGATTGAGGCTTTGGAAACAGTGGAAAAAGTACCAGCGGCTTTTAGGTTCCAAGAGATGTGGCTGAGGCACAATGGGATAAGGGAAGTAGTCGAGAAGTGTTGGAGGGAACCAATGGAAAGCCAAGGTATATGGAGACTACACCAGAAGCTCGTAAGGCTTAAAAAAGTCTTGAAAGTGTGGAATAGAGAAATCTTTGGAAACATCTTCGATAGAGTTAAAGATGTCGAGACTAGAGTGTTAAAAGCAGAAGAGAGATATGATCAGGATCCGTCGGAGGATAAGCTAATAGAGCTGAATAGATTATCTGCGGAAAGAAATAAAATATTGTTAATGGAAGAGGATTATTGGAGGCAGAAGGCGGCTTGTAGATGGTTGGATGAAAGGGAACGAAACACAAAGTTTTTTCATTCTTTGGTTAAGAAGAAGAGATTCAAAACTCAAATAAGATCAATTTGGAGTAACCAAGAGGTGATAAAGGATCCGAGTGCGCTAAGGACTTCCGCAAGAGAGTTCTTCGAGAGACAACTCAAGTCCGAGAAGATGGTGGAGGCAGTAGATGGAGTACCAATAGTGCTTGACTCAGCTGATGCTTTGAAGCTGGAAGCCGACATTGGCATAGAAGAAATTAAGAAAGCGATTTTTGAAATTAAACCGGATGGAGCTGCAGGGCCGGACGGATTTGGGCCGAAATTTTATCAACAGTTTTGGGAAATTATAAAAGATGATGTCTTTCTTTTTGTCTCCGAATTCAGCAAAGGCGTACAAATTCCTAGAGCATACACAGCGACATCTATTGTTTTATTGCCTAAGAAGGAGAACCCAATGCATTTGAGTGATTACACACCGGTTAGCCTGTGTAACGTGTCAAGTAAAATAATTTCCAGAATCTTGAACAATAGGC
>JBBMKE010000009.1:19191237-19205959 GCA_037834125.1 Lippia alba | reverse complement strand
TTAAAACACGAATAAAAGTCACGCGATGAAACTAGTCATGCGCACGTAGATCATTCAATCAAATAATTCAATTAATCTACTTAGTTCACTTATTTCATGTTGTCATATATCTCAAGTTATAATAAAATGAATCACGTAATCACATAATTAATTAAATTACAACATGCAATTAATAACACATAACACAATCACAAGCCACCGAAAGATCGGGGCGTCACATTGGTGCTCTGTTTTCACCATTTGGCATATGAGACATCGCTTCACGAAGTTCGCGACATCTCTCTTCATGCCATTCCACTAATACAATTCTCTCAAGTCTTGGTACATCTTCGTACCACCGGCATGAATATAATATCCTGAACGGTGTGCTTCCTCAAGTACCAACCTCTTGAGCTCTTCTGGCACACAAACTCTCATCTTGAACCGAAAAAGTCCTGAATCATCGAACCCAAACTTACTCTTTGGATCAACCCTTGATCGAGCCACTAATCTTTAAATTTCTGAATCCGAACCCTGAGCATCAATTAATCTCTATTTTAGCTCTGGTTCCACCGAGATGTTAGCCAATCGAGCCATTGAAACCACAAACACTGAATCCTGTCCCGAAGACCCAACACTCAACCCCGACACACTAGCTTTCCTGCTCAAAGTATCCGCCACTACATTTGCCTTTCCCGGATGGTATTGGATCGTACAATCATAGTCCTCTAGCAACTCCATCCATTGCCTCTGTCTATTATTAAGCTCCCTCTGAGAAAACAAATATTTGAGGCTCTTATGATCTGAGAAAATCTCAAAAGTCATCCCATAGAGGTAGTGACGCCACTTCGACAACACAAACACGAACACCGCAAGCTCAAGATCATGAGTGGGATAGTTCTTTTCGTGTTCCTTTAACTTCCGAGATGCATAGGCCACCACTCGACCATCTTGCATCAACACGCATCCGAGGCCTTCCTTAGAAGCATCTGTGTAAACCGAGTAGCCTTCGGATACTTCGGGTAAGGTAAGAACCGGTGCAGAAGTTAACCGTTCCTTTAAAGCTTGGAAACTCTTCTCTCACTCATCATCCCACTCATACTTCACCTCCTTCTTGGTTAACCGAGTCAACGGGCTTACGATCTTAGAGAAATCCTTCACAAATCTCCTATAGTAACCCGCTAACCCGAGGAAATTTCTCACTTCGGAGGCCTTCTTCGGTCTCTCCCATTGAGCTACGGTTTCTATCTTGGAGGGATCAAATTCAATCCCGTTGCTTGAGATTATGTGGCCTAGGAATGTGACTCTGTCAATCCAGAACTCACACTTGCTAAACTTGGCGTAAAGCTTGTGCTCTCTTAGAGTCTCCAAAACCAACCGAAGGTGATGTGTGTGCTCATATTCGGACCTCGAATACACCAAATGTCATCTATGAATATCACCACAAACTTATCGAGAAACTGCCTGAACACTCAGTGCATCATGTCCATGAACACGGCCGGAGCATTAGTCAATCTATACGGCATCACCACGAACTCGAAGTGTCCATACCGGGTATTGAAAGCCCTCTTAGGAATATCTTTCTCCCGGATTCGAAGTTGGTAATACCCTTGCCTCAAATCTAACTTGAAGTACACCCGTGAGCCTTGCAGAAGATCAAATAACTCCTCGATGTGGGGCAAAGGATACTTGTTCTTTACTGTCATCCAGTTTAACTCGCGGTAATCTATACACATCCTTAGGGTCACGTCTTTCTTCTTCACAAACAGGACTGGAGCACCCCACGGAGAAGCGCTCGAACGGATATAACCGCAAGCCAACAACTCTTCTAGTTGTGTCTTCAGCTCCTTTAGCTCGGCAGGAGCCATCCGATAGGGTGTCTTAGAGAAAGGCTCAGATCCGGGATAGGGGTCAATAACAAATTCGATGTCCCGATCAGGTGGCAGAGAGCCTAGACTCTTGGGAAAAACATCGGTGAACTCTCTCACTACCTATGTCTCCTCAAGCTTGGCTTGATCCTTTGGTTTGTTAAGGATATAAGCCACGAAGCCTGTCGCGCCATCCCGGATAAGCTTACTTGCTTCTATAAAAGACACAAACGGGGTGAACTTCAACCTCTCACCCATGAACACCACAGAGCCCAACAAAACTTTCTTCTCTCGGCAATCCATAACTGCCCGATGTGTGAAAAGCCAATCCATCCCAAAGATTGCTCCATACCTCTTTATAGGCATCTCTATCAAATCCGCCGGAAAAACCCGATCTTCAAAACAAACCGGACAACTCTTGTACACCTTATCCATCTCCAAATGACCACCCAATGGAGAACAAACAACATACACATGCGCAGACAACTCAGCATGCAAAGGCAAAGAAGCAACAATGTACCGGGAAATGAATGAATGCGTGGCCCTGGGATCAAATAATCCATAGAAATCATATATGTACATATTGGGGCTCAAACCCTCATAAATCCAAACTCATGCATCCCACGGCCTATATATGCAATCTATGGCTTAAAATAAAGAGAAAGAAATGCCATGTAAGATTCTATACTTACCAAGCAATGAAATGGAGTGATCAAAGTGGTGGTTCAAGCTTGAAGATGATGAATAGTACCAAACTTTCTCCTTCTTTCTTGTCTCTCTCGGTTATGGCTGACTTTGGAGGGTTTGTGTGTTTAAAAATGTATTAAATATAATGAGGGCTGTTGGGGCTTTGTGTGAGGAGAAAATGGGTACCAATTTTGCTCAATTTGGGTTTGAAATGAGAGAGATATGGGCCTCCAAAGTGGGTAGGGTCTTGGTGGCGGGTTCACTTGGCATGTTTGGGTTCCGGTTGTGTTTCGGATGGTTAAACGGGTCCGGGAATATGCAATGAACACATATTTTCACTCATAACACATAAAAGTACGTCATACTAAAAAATTACCGAAAACAGAAAACACGAAGCAAGACATCGGCACACGGAAACATCACACATGCGCATATAGTTCATTCTTTCAAGTATTTCATTCAAATCACATTTCACTTGATCCAATTACGTCACATTGACACATATTTCATATAATCACAAGTTATATCATATAAGTACGTAATTAAAGGAATTGAAAATGCGCAATTAAGGTCACACACGTCATACCTGTACGAACGAACGTTCGGGGCGTCACATTTATTTTCAAAAAATTATTTCATTGGTCAATTATCTTTCCAAAGTATTTAAATTTAAAACTATAATTAATTATCAAATCACATTAATTATCTTATAATCTTATAAATTTAGAAAATGTCCTGTTAGTAATCATTAATCACAAAATATTTAATATTTTTAAGACTTTCAATTAGTAATATTTATATTTATGTCAAGTTATTAATTGATTTCACGTAATTAAAGAAACAATTTACCATAAATATTTTAATTAATTAAAATTAATTTAACACATCCATGTCTATGTCTATACTATAATATAGCAATTTTGATTCAATATTTTTTTCTTTTTCTTTTTAATTCTTTATTTCTTAGAATTATTCTATTGGTAGATCATTTATTAATAAGTTTAATTACAAACAATTACATAAATTTTCTTAATTAATTAATTAATTAAATAATACCATAATCAAGGAAATATATTTAATTATTCAAATCATTTCCGAATTACCTATAGAAAACTTTTTTTAAAAAAATTAATTACTTAGAATTTCTCAATTAATTGAATAATACCATAATTTTAGAAAATATCTTTAATTACTCAAATCATTTCCAAATTACCTACAATCATATTATTGTGTCATAAATTTAATTTCCTTATTTGTTATTTAAAGACTTATAAATATAAACCATTCATTTTATTTCTCATTTTCTGGACTCATTTCTATGGCCAACCAATCTTCAATCCAATACATCCGTCGAACATGAAGGTCTTTTTATGAATTTTCATTTTGTTTGTTTGATTAATTTTAATTTCGTGTTTGTTATTTGATCATTATTTACTTATAATATTTATTTTTGTTATTTAGAATTTATTATTATTATTTATTTATTCATAATTTTTGTTTTATATAAATTATCACATTTACTTTGACTATTTTTCAAGCAAACGAATATGTCAAGATGAAGGTTTTTTTTATAATTTTGTCATTTTGTTTTTTTATTAATTTTCATTTCGAGATAATTTTGAGATTTTAATTTGATTGTTATTGTTTTTTTTTTGTTTTAACTTTTTACTTATGATATTTATCTTTATGTTAATTAAATTTTAATATTTTTTTGTTATTCTTCATTCATGATTTTTGTTATATTCTTTTTTATAAATTTCACATTTACTTTGATTGATTTTTACATTTTTTTATAATATTATTTAATGAATTATCTTTATCGATTAGTGATTTGGGTCGAAATTGGTTTAAGAGGTCTAGTTGGAAATCTCGACTCGATCTGTCAAGAATTTGTATTTGTGAGTCATTTCTAAACCTGAAAACACTAAGCACACGTGAGCTCAAGGCCAACTTGGGGGACTTGGGGTTGGGCCCAGTTTGGCACTCCGATACTCAAGTCAGTATTGGGGTCGTGTTTAGAGAGAGAGATAATGCAGCGAAGGCTATTAAATGCTCTTGAATGCTTACCAACCACTGTAGAAATGAGGAGTATTTATAGCGTTGATGGAGAAACGCAGTAATGCTTGTTTGCAGCCTTGCATTTAATGCGGCCAAGCGACCTTCCTGATAAAAAAAGGGTCAATCTCATCAACGGGTCGTAGAGCGTGCGATTTTACCCCTTTTGGCAAGACCTAGTGTACAGAGCATTAAATGCGTTGCAGATCTTGGGCCGAGGAATGGGAGCGTGACAAGTGTCCTGATTGCGAAGCGTATCGGGTGTGGGAAAGCATCCGACACGCGGCATCGGGGTTCGAGGTCGGAGCCCCTTTGGAAGTGGTAAACTCGTTAGGCGGAGCTAAGTGTTGCGGGGTTTGAGCTTCGGGCTCATTCGGGAGGCCAACCCCGAGATGACCCGACCCCTAATGTAACTATTGATCCGCTCGCAAGGATGGGATCGAGACACTCAATTGAGGCCGAGTTGACCATGGAGTCGGGTACTTAGCCAAAGAGCTTTAGCGTTCTCATTTGATTCGCTGACCCGCTAAGAAGGTGGGATCGACCAAGGAAGATCCGACCCCATCACACCTCATGATCCGGGTGTATATGATTGGGGTGGAGAGATCCCATCTGGGATCGATCAAGGAAGATCCGGCTCCATCACACCTCGTGATCCGAGTGTATGTGATGGGGGTGGAGTGATCCGTTCTGGGATCGATAGAGACGGGACCCAGGATCTACATAGATCCGACTCGAGATTAATAGGGACGGGATTCGGGATCTACGAAAATTCGAGCCGGGATCGGGATCCGGGATCTATGTTGATTCGAGCCGGGATCGATATGTCAAGGTCCCATGCCAAAGTCTTATAGGGCTGAGAAAGGTCGACCCTATGGCATAGTGTACGGGATCGGGGTCGACCCAGACCTTGTGCGCGGGGGTCTTGGGTGACCCCGTGGCGTTATGCGTGGTGTCTTGGCCAATCCTACACGTGACCCTGGGATCGAGGTCAACCAACGTGGCGTCCGCATGTGGTCGTGGTCAATGGCGGAGCCAGAAAATTAATTCAGGGGGGTCGACCAAAGCATAATAATAAAGAAAAAATAACAAGTGAAATTCAATTTTTTATATTTTTTATCCCAATTATTATTAATTTATTATATTGACCCTTACTAGTATTAATTTTAGTTTTGTTGAGGGGGGTCAATAATGAAAAATACAAAAAAATTACATACACAATACACAAATATATAAATATATACATAGTAAAAAATAAAAATAAAAATTTGAGGGGGGTCAATTGCACCCCCTCACATCAAGGTGCCTCTGCCAGTGGTCGTGGTCGACCCCATGACCTTGTGTGTGGGTTCTTGGGTGACCCCGTGTCCTTATAAGTGGGGTCTTGGCCGATCCCCCGCGTGACCCTCGAATCGAGGTCGACCGACGTTGCGTCCGCGTGGGGTCGTAGTCGACCCCATGACCTTGTGCATGAGGTCTTGGGTGACCCCGTAGCCTTATGCGTGGGGTCTTGGCCGATCCCCGCGACCCTGGCATCGAGGTCAACCCCTTCGTTTCGAGGTGGCGGATGATACGTGGCACATTCTGAGGTGTGCCACATGTTCCTACCATATTTTGGCATATCAATTAGTATTCTAATTATGATTGTATTGTAGTACAAAACAATCACTATTTTTCGTAGCGCTTAAAATTTTAAAAAATTTATAATATTTAATCATATATAAAATATTAGGGGTTCTTAAATCATTTAATTGATCGAGGCAAGAATAAAATCAAGATAAAATACTAAAAGATTAGTCGTTGCTTTTCCATTATTTTTAGGGATAGTCACTGAAATTTATTTTATGTTTAAATCTCAAAAGATTCATTTCTTTTTTTTTGAAAAAAATTTAAGCATACTTTATAGCCAACCTATATTTAAATTTATTTACCTAAAATTTTCTAAATTATGTTCTTTTATATTGAAAAATGTTAGAGATATATTATTATTATTATTATTATTATTATTATTTCAACATACCTAAAAATCTTTTTACTTATATATATATATATATATATATATATCTCAAGAGTTTGACTTTGTTCTTTATTCCATTTTTGGGTATACAGATATATATCAGGTTTTTCGGATTCTTAAAATCCTAATATTTGTCTTTTTTTCTTTGCTATTCTAATTGTCTATTTTTCTTATTTATTTTGGATGTTTATAGAAAAAATTTACTTATATAATATTTTATGTATAATATCTTTCATTTAATTATTTAACAAACTTTTCTCATTTCGCATATTCAAATTCTTCTATATTAGTTTTGATAATTCTTCTTTTACAATATCTTAATTAGATTTTTTTTTTGGGTAAAATTTTACAATATCTTAGATGGTATCAAATAATCTATATCAATACTAATATTTTAAATTTTTATGTTGACTTATGAGATCTGTTGCATTATTTACGTTCCTTTTGTCATATGAAATGATATAAACTTATTTTTTTAGTTTCAATTATATATTTTAGTGCAAGCTGTTTCCTTTTTCTTTTTCTTTTTTACTCATGTTATTATTAATTAATTTGATTTTCTTAAATTGAGAAAATATTACTTTTCAATTACATTTTTTTTGTTTTTGTTTTCTAAATATTATCTATTATTTATTTTGTAACTTCTTAAAAAAAATTTCATCCAAATTGTAATCCGGTCAAATCTTTTTTTTGTTCATTAAAAATTTTAAAATAATTCCATTGTTTATAAAAATTTATATTTATTTACAATTCTCTTCACTTTAAAAAAATATTTTTCATGAAACGATCTTTGATGTCATTGTTAAGTAAATAAATATATTTTTTAATATTTAATTCTTATCCAAAATATAAATTGTCTTAGTTTATAATATTTACGAGTAATACATAATTTTTAGGCTATATTTTTTATACTATACATAATAACATAATTTTATACTATATTATTTATATAAATACCGTGATCTAATAGAGCAGATGGTACTGTGATCTAATTCGAGACAAGATCTAATTGTAACAAAATAATTTCACAAGTCAAAATCTAGATACCTAATGCTCTTGTAAGTCCACATAACCTGTCATAATAAATGTGTGAGTATCCGTGGCCAATATAAATTAATGCGAATATTTTTTAAGGAAATGATCGAGGGAAAACCGGAAAAGGGAAAAGATAAAAAAGAAAGAAGGAAAAAAAGAAGAAGACGAAATAAGAATAAACACTCCACATTGAATGCATTTAATTTTCTTTCTATTCAGAAATCTTGTATTGGAGTCTTCTGAGTATACATTAATTATTGATAGGTAGAACTTATTGATAGGTAGAACTGTAGAATTTTATGTGTTAGTGGTTCAACAGGTTTGAACCGATGAAAACTAAAAATGTATAAAGTAAAAAAATAAAAGCATTTTCTAACTAAATTTCATCAACTTCTAATCTAAGGATATGCAACTAATCTCGAGTGTTCGCGAGTCTGAGGTCGAGCTTGAGCGGAGTTGAAGGTTTTAAGCTGAAATTAAACTTACATCACATATTCTTTCTATTATACCAAATGTACTCGTACTCAATTTTCTGTAATATCTAATTTATAATCATTGATCGCTTTTAAACGACTTAAAATTTTAGTTCTTCACACTGATGAATTTGTGTACATTTCGCTTGAAAAATACCTAAAATTAATTTAAAAAACACATATAACAATATGAAAGATGAATTTTAATTTTTTGATTTAACATAAGATCATTATATTATTATTATTATTATTATTATTATTATTATTATTATTATTATTATTATTATTATTATTATCAATAGTTAAATAAAATCAAGTTTTTATTTATATAAAGTTAAATAAAATAAGGTTATATTGTAAATATAATTAGTTAAGATATTTTTTTTATTAAACTCTTTAATGCGCTCCCACACTCTCATTTTATTAAAATATTTTGAATTGATGCATCGGCACCCGCTCACGTATCCGCATCAGCTGAATCCGACTTTAATCATTTATGTTTGAAGATTCACAAATTAGTTTATGAGCTTTTATTTTATAATAGTTGTTTTTATATATAATTGCAAATAATACATTAATTATCGAGTTTGAGCACAAATCAACTCGAGTTTGTATGTGCATTGACATATAAAAACGTTATGAAATTTGAGGTCAAATTGAAATGTTACTCATATATATATTTTTTTACGCACACACCCCAAGTAGTTGCGGGGATTCGAACTTGGGTCTTTGCCTTCAGGAAAGAACCCTCAACCACTTGGTCAACCCCTGTTGGCAAATGTTACTCATAACTTGAACCTTGCTAAACTTGGAACATGGAGTACTTGAGCCAATAGCTCGGTGGGGTTTGCTGTAGAGCTCGAACCTGCAGTAAAAAGTTTAGAGTTCGGATAAGATTGAATCATCTACCAAGAACTTTAGATTCTTTCTCTTTTTTCCCCTTCTAAAACCAAGCACTTTAGTTTCTATTTTGAAAAATTTCTGAACTTTTGATACCAATGGCTTAATATATAATTCAGAAAGTCATAATTTTTGCAAGAAACCTAGCACGATTTTAGGGGAAAACTCGAATCCCGGAAATTTAACTAAAATAAGTGATTGTTAGGTTATATATACAAATCCTAAATTGATCAGTAACCAATTCTTTGGTATCGGATTATTTATTTGATGTCACAAATTTCACAAATTCCAATCTATGCTAAAAGCAGACCGAAAAACCAGGTAATAGGTACTGCAAGCATGCATGGGGTCACCAAAGAGATGAGTTGCACGGAATTTGTCACCTTTGCTCAACAAATCTCATTGGCTTTCTATTGTCCCTCTCATCACTTCTCAAGAATTACGATTTGCACCACTTTAAATTTACTCACTGTCCCTTTGGTTGGTGAGGATTAATTAACTCTCTCTTCTCATCTATTTTCTTACCAACTTTCTACTTTTCATATCTTTGCAATTACTTATGTTGGGGACTTTGAGATCAAGAATAGTGAAATGTATAATTGAACTTAGGGTTTCAAATGACACAAACGTTAATGATGGACATTAATGTTTATCTAACTGTAAGGAGAATTGTCACCTCCTGCAAACAGTTAAAAGGCCGTCGATTCACAAAGATGCCTTAAATAATAAATACTAGAGTTATGTGTGCTCGTCGTTCAATAAATTGTTCTGGAGGCTGCTCATTTATTCCCTCGATCATATATCTCTTCAAATCATTCATTTGTTTCTGGAAATATTAAATACTGTTAACAGAACTTATCTTCCTTGTCTGTTGTTAAAAAGGAAATGTGACCACAAGCAATCATGAAAAATTAATATTAAAGAATGGAGCAAAATCATTATATATTGTGATGGATGCTATCCAAGTAAAATAGGTGCTCGGTGTCGCGAAAAGTATAACGGAAAGAGTTCGCGCTTGTGTTCGGGAGCTCGCTCCATGGGATTAATCTTACTACGGTAAAATTTTGAGAAAAGAGATACTAATCTCACATAAGATTTTAAGAAAAGAGGAGTTAATCTCAGATAATATGTTGTTGTGGATCGAATGCAACATATTTGTTCCACGATATAACAATATAATCAGTGGCGGAGCCACTACTAATTGAGGGGGTACATTTGACCCCCCTCAAATTTTATTTTTCTTTTTTTATTATATAGATAATAGATATAAGTATATATAATTTTGTGAGATTTTTTATAATTGACCCCCTCACTAAAGTTAAAATCAATACTAGTGAGGGTCAATATAGTAAATTATTAATAATTGAGACCACATTAAAAAAATTATGAGATTTTTCTTTAATATTATGCTTTGATCGACCTCCCTAAATTTTTTTTCTAGCTCCGCCACTGAATATAATCATTAATTTGGACCATACATTTTTTTATACATGAAGAAAATTTAGTCGTTCCGAAGGCTTCTCAGTGAGAATTTATTTAAATATGATCTCTAGCTTTCATAAAGATTATGGATATAAGTCATAATTTAAAGAGATCATGTATCCAAAACTGAAGATGGCTATGATGGATGGTTTCAAGTTTCAATGGATAATTTTAGACGGAATTGGTTTCACCAGAGACGCTAAACTTATTGTGTCTTTAGTAGATAATTTAAACAAAAACAATCGATTAAATAATAAATATAATATATACAACATCTGATTTGTTGAATTTCGACTAAGTTAGCTCTGAATTGAAATATCCCATTTGAACCTAAGATTATTAATTAATATTAATTAAATAACAAATATGATATTGGGAATAACTTTGGGCCTAATTATTATTCTCTTGGGCTTGAAAACCGCCCGTGGCATTCTGGAATTAACACATGGAAGAATGTGGGCTTGCAGCCCATTACCTATTGTCTAATAGCAGAATTCACACCAACCACCGAATGATGGATTGGCGACACGTGTACGCACTGGATTGTGGTACTGTTCATTATAAATATGTGATCGGAAATCAGCTAAAGGAACTTTTTGGGCAACTTATTAATTACTCACCATAATTAGTTGCCTGACTTAATTCAGTGGAGGTGGTATGCCGGAAATATTCCGACTAGTTCCTCACGAAGTGTTTCTTATTTGTTGTGAATTTAGGAATCAGGTGCCGTGGCTCGTGGAAGCTACTCGTGATACTAGAAGGGTACGATTTCGGTCGTATCAAAATAAAATATATTTGCCATCTAATTTATTGAGTTCCAACCTAACTCGAATCAGGCTCGAATTCAATAAATTAGATGATAAATATATTTTAATTGTTATTTAATTAATATAGCCTGGGAGCCCAATTCAATTCCCATCGTGTCCAAAACTGGCACACTGCATATATCTATTTATATACTCAGTCAAGTAATCAGCTTTATTTTCTTTAATTAATATTAATCAATGATCTCGGTTCCAACCTACACATTCTAACGCGAATCTAGGCATGTAAACGAGCGAGCTGAGCCTTGGCCTTTTTTGGGCTCGGGCTCGGCCAGACTCGCAAGCCGCTCGGCTCGAACTTTTTTAAAAAATATATTATTTTTAATTAAAAATTAAATTTTCTAATTATTAAATATATTTTTATATATAATAATATATATTAATCTAATATATATATATATAAATATGTAATAAATTTTTTACTTTTTAATTAATTTTGTATAAAAATAAATATATATATATAATATTTTTTTATTTAAATATAGTGACTCGCGAGCCACGATCCTGAAGTAAAAGGACTTAAATTCGACTTGGATTCGAACGAGCCGAACCGACTCGACTTGTTTACATGCCTAACTTTGCCTCCCAGTCCCAGCTCTTGAAGTTACTATCTATTTAAATTTTAAAGCTCCATCGAAAAGAATGATCAAATAATTAATGTGTCAGGTACAGCCATTTGACTGGTCACAGGTGAATTCCTTTTAAAATGATATCATCATATCAACTCAGATTTTCATGTGGTAGGAGAAAGGCTTTGCTTTGTTATTTCTCGAGTATTTTCGTACTGCCTTTAAGTGAATTAGGTGAAGATTTTGGCATATATTGGAAGCTATAACAAGTGAAAATTTCGAGCCAATAGGAAACAATTCAAATAGTTAAATTGATTTTATTTTTCAAAACAATAACTTAAGTTCAAATCCGTTGAGTTAATTGGAAAAATTGTGGTTTCACACATAAATCAGGAGGTTATCTACAATAAAAATCCGTTCAGAGTTGGTACGAATGTAGTCTATACATCGTTTAAGTTTGGAAAATTGCATATACACTCCAAAATTTGAAATTTTCTTACAGTTGAATTCTACAGTTCCTTTTTTTTTTTAAACTCAAAACCTCAAAAGGGAATACTATTGACACAAAGACTCAAGAGGAACAATAACAAAAATATAAGGAATAACTGAAAAATTAACGCAGGCCAAAGTCGCAAATCTAATTTCTGAGCTATTATATTAGCATCACGTTTAATAAAAAAACGAGTCATTAAGGTTGAAGATCCGATTTGGGTGAAGTTCCGCAGCCGTCTTTTCTCCAGATTGAAAAGAACACTTTGGCGTACAGTAGATAACTCGGCCAAAAAATTCCCTCGAAAAATCACATAAAATAATAACAAAGAACATAAAAAAACTAACTAAACTTCCATCGGAAGGGATAAATAACTTGAAAAAACACAAACCGTATCAAATATGAGAATCTGACAGCAGAGTAGAACTTAATCATCCGGCGGTGGAGCATAGTATTCTCCATTCTCCACCGCCGGATCGAAGTTTCAATTTATTGATTGTTTTGTCTTGAGTTTGAATCACGTAGATTAGGTTTTTTTTTTCTACATATCCTTGTTAGTAATAAGCCAAATGCTCGGTTTTCAGCAAGAACAGCTTTTAAAACATTAAGACATTCACTGGAAAACACATATAGCATAATGTAAGAGAATATTATAAAAATCTCAGGAAACAGGGGTGGTAAGAGAATTCTTTTCTCCTTGAATATATTAAGTCAGTTGTACATAAGGAAGAGGAAAATTCTGAGGCAAATTTGCCCCCCTTGGCTACAAAAATAGTATGAGGACATTTTTCTTGAGTTAAATTTAACTGTTTTATTATTGACATGCCAACTGGTAAATGGCAGTGAGGATAGTATACACTGGAAGAATTTGGAAAAAATTGAACATGCCCATCCAGATACTTGAGCAACTGGCTATCGTTGGTGGAGCTTAAATTACTTCACCTTTTCCGAGTTAAACGAAGTCTGGTTGTCCTGTAGAGGTTAAGCAACGATGCCACATCCGGCTGTTGGGGTCAACAATCCTGGGTTGTTTAATGACTTCAGTAATAGGGAAATAGACATAATGGGTGTTGCAAATTCCCACTGTGATGCCGCTATAACCAGCAAATGCACCATGAACCTGTCAGAATTTTAGGTGTAATCAGTAAATATGAAGAAACTAATTAAATTAATTTATTGTTTTTCTCCTTTAGTTTTGGGAGAAAGACGTACAGCGTTTTGACCAAGAACAGTGCAAAGGATTCCATCTGATGCATTTGCACGGCATGCACGGATCATATATGTAGGATCGATGTATTTCACATCTGCTGGAAGTCCAATCTCTTTAAAGAACTTCTTTATCTGCAAGGAATATGTATTGGCATTTGATAAAGGAACTTATTTCCAGAAACTCACCAAAAAAAAAAAAAAATAATAAAGGAACTTACGCATAGCATTGTCCAAAATTACACGAAAGGGATATAATATAAATATACAGGACATCTTAGAATAGAAAATCTTCATCAACCCACGAGAGAGAACGTGTTGTCACCAAGATGGAACGAGGAAATGAAAATGAAAGACTTAAACTAGCAACAGTGTCATGGATGAGAAGAATACTCAGTATCAACCAGAAATGGAGGGGGAAAAACAAAGAAAATCAAATCGGGAAACATTGAGAAACAGTTATTGGAGAATTTCAGTAAAATAGGAGGAAAAAAAATTGCACAAAAAAAAAATTTCTAGAAACAAGTTTTGTCAGAATCATGGTACTCTTCATCTATGAAAGCAAAAAAGAAATAATTAATTGAAATTTTACAACAAGAACTGGCCAAGATCCAACCTGTTGCTGCAAATGAACACCAATATCTCCTAGTACAATGTTTCCCGATGCATCTGTAGCATTAGTTTTCTGAAGTAGATCCTGCAATAAAATATATAACATTTCAGGGAGGTGCAACTTGCCAATTTAGTTAAACCTTCAAGCACTGCATCTGATATGAATTCAAATTTAAGCAACAAAGTTCATCGACCCTGTCAGGTTTCTTCGAGAAGCATGTATTGTAGACAACAAAACCTAATCAAATTTACCAGAAAAAAAGAGATAAACTCACTTGCCCAGCACCCTCGGCAACACAGACAACAGCAGATCCCTTTGTCTCAAGGAGGTACTTTAGGTGATTTAGGACACCATGAGGTCCATCAAGATTAAATTTTACCTGATTCATGCAAAAGAAAAAAAAATTCTTATTGGGGAAATATGCAAACAAAGCTTTTTAATCTTTGGTAAATATGTCAACAGGATAGTAGTACCTCTGGAATCAAGCATATATCTATTTGTCCACTAGCAAGGGATGCTTGCAT
>JBBMKE010000009.1:19163228-19173524 GCA_037834125.1 Lippia alba | reverse complement strand
TATATTCAGTCTTTGAGCTGTTGCCCAAACCCATTAAATAGAAGCTAATCAAGTACTCTGTTTCTCTGCACTAGTCACATGCTTCGACTGTGTCTAAATTGTAACGCCCTCTTCAAATCCATCATATAATTTCTCTTTACATTATTCGGCTTTGTATTATACGCATATCAAATAATATAGGGTTAATTATACAGACCCTCTAACCTTTGGGCGGATTGTCCCATATTTTTTAATTTAGGACAATTTGCTCCCTAACCTTTGAAAAATATTACAGTTAGCCCATTTGAACACACTTTGACCATCGATTTTTTTTCTGTCACGGCGATCCAAGTTTCAAGACCAACACCACCGTGTTCATCTTTTTAAGGAGAGCAAAACTCATACCCCGCTCAACTCTATTAGCCGTCAAAAGCTTGGTTCGTCGCATGTCGTCTTCGACCAATGATTTCTACTTCTCGGTTGCCGAATTTTAATTTCGAGACCATTGTTGTGTTCCTTACATCGAGAGCTTCAATTTGTCATATAATATCGACACATTTAAAATCAAATTTGTAAAAATTTGCTTTGTTGAAATTTTTTCAAATGAGTTAAGTGTGATATTTTTCAAATGTTAGGAGGTAAATCGCCCAAAATCAAACGGTAGGGGGCAATCGCCTCAAACGCCCAAAGGACAGGGGATCATATAATTAACCCAATGATATAATACGCAAATAATGTTTATTTAAGGGCTAAAGTTTGGTATAAAAACATGTTCCATTGAGAATAATGTGGTTGATTGTTGAGTATAGTACAAAACCGTGTATAGTTTTACTTCATAAAGTAACGGGAAGTATTGGATGATTAAAGTGTAAAATTGATCATAATTTGAGGGAAATGATTTTGCGAGTTAAAGTTATATTTCAGTACAGATGAATTAAAATTCAAGAATAGTTTGAGATTAATTGTAATTTCAAAGTAAATTATTATTTCAATTTTAAATATCCAAAATAAAATTAGTACATATATAACTTATGTTTATAACATTCCAAATTAGGTTTCCATGCCACTTTTTCTCCCCATCTCTTTCTTTATAACTGTTAGAAGTTCAACTAAACATGTTTTGAACCCATGCGAAGATTGTACTCATTATTGCGATCTTGATATAATCTTCATTCCATTATGCAAATCAGGAAACGTGCTTATTTAGACCAAGAATTGTCTCCAGAAAAATGTTAAATATTTTTAAATATAAAAGAATGACCAGTACAAATTAATGCATTTCACAAAAATTGTCACTCAACAAATATTCAATATCACTGTCAACGAAGTCAGAAAAAATGAAGCCCTAATCTCATGGCTCTGATTAGTCATCAAATTTGCACATACATTATCATCTCTTCTAATGCCAATGATCTTACTTTCTCCCAACTTATCGAGTAATTTACGATAACACATGATAATATTTTTCAAAAGGATGATTCTCCATATTGAAATTTAATATTATGCAGTGAACCTTCTCTTGATGAATAAAGTTTGGGGTGAATGTAATGACTTTGCCACCTTATTAAATTAATCGGGTATCATTTGACCCTCGTAATCCCTACAAATCAACAATTTTCCCTTTTGAATTATGAAAAAAAAATATACATATTCAGTGTCCAGAGTCGCTATTTTTGCAATTGTACTCGGATAAGAAGACATTTTGTTTTAATAGAAGGATTGTTAAGATTTTTTTTGCAAGTTCAACATAAAATAATAAAATGTTTCTTACATAAAATGACTAAAGAGAGACTAAGTTATCATTTAATGAGTTGTTTAATATAATCATGGTCTTAAGTTCCTAGAGAAGGAAAGTGAGAATCGATAAACAATACTAATTGCATTTCAATTAGGTGACATTCCACATAATTAATAATGCCTTACAACAGTTTAACCTCTACATACTCAAATATTGATTTAAGAGCTATTTGCATCTAAAATTTCGTATAATTTGAAAAAAAAAACAATAAAAACTCCGTCAAAAAGTAATTTTTCAAAAAACATTTATGTTTTTTTTTCTTTGTCTGGAAAACCCTGTGGTCTCTATTTGAATCCAACACGTCTTGACTACGATTCTTTTAATCTTATAACACAATTTTTACATGTGTAATGACATTTATGCCCTTATTGAAAGCAAATAAGTCTATTGTTAAAATATGCAAAAAAAATCTATTTTTGGTGAAATGTGCAAAAAAAAAAATAGAACTTAAAAAAATTCTTACCGCATCAACTTTTCTAATTTTAAATAATTATTCATTTATTTGATTATTATTATAATGAGTTCTAGTTATATTATTATATTGAGAAAATAATATGATTTTATTAAAATATGTTATATGAATTACTAATTAATTTTATTTTTTCCTTTTTAACACACATATTAAAATATGTTATATATCCATTTTTTACTTTATTAAATATTATATTAACAAATAAAAAGAACATATAAATTTTTAAATGTTATATCCATTAATTTTAAAATACATATAAAAAATTATTATTATTATTATAATATAAATATAATTGTCAAATTCAATAAAATATATCCACACTCTTATTATTATTATTATTATTTAATTAATAAACCTTATTATGCTCTAAAAAATAATGCTTACCAATTTTTAACCTTAAAAAATCTATGAATTTTATCATTATTTATTTAATTTATGCTTTTAAAGAAAATTCAACAAAATATAATTATTGATGTGTATTAATAAAAATCTTACCTTTCGCCAAAAAAATAAAATAATAAATTAAAAATTTATCCAAAAGTCACGCCCTAAGTAAATAAATAATTTTCTTTTGCAGGCTCTCTTTTGCTCTTTCCGCATAACACAGAGTTTTTTGCGCATATAACTCTTTGACTTTGGTTGAATGCTTCTAAAATGAGGAGGGATATTTTAGTCTAAACACATCGTTCATTGACCGATTAATGATAGACTTAATTTTATAACACTGAGTCTTCTAAACTAATTCTTTTTTGACTGAGTTCTTTTTGCTCTTATCAAATTACACAAGCTTTTGGATTCAAGTAACTCATTGATTTAATTGTCAGACTCTTTACGCTGGACCAAACACTTTTTAAATAGTTTATATCTTCCCATTTTTGGTGTAGAAACACCAAATCCCGATAATACAAATTATAATTGGCAAATCGATTCTTAATCGAACACCCGAGCTCGACCAGAATTCGACACATAACGAGCGGTCTTAAGAAATGACACTAATGCAACTCTTTTTGGTTTCAAATCATTTTCTACAATGACATTCGCTTTAAATGAGGCAAAAATATATTGAGCTTATCTTACTGAGAAACGAACAAACCAAATTGATCATTTGGTGGTTTTTTTCTAATTTTGGTGTATTTTTTGTTGTATATTTTACTTTGGGTGTAGTGCAATTTTGGGATTTTTCACTTTTTGTAAAAGCGGAATCACTGTGCAAATAGTGATTCTGCATTTGGGAAAAGCGGAATCATTATAGCATTCCGTTATGAGTCTGTTCATTAATTATAAGTACAATGAAGACTCATAACGGAATGCTACAGTGATTCTGCTTTTCCCAAATGCGGAATCACTATTTGCACAGTGATTCCGCTTTTACAAAAAGCGAAAAACCCCAAAGTTGTACTACACCAAAAAATTATACTAAAAATAAAATATACAATAAAAAATACACCAAAAATAGAAATTAACCTCATTTGGTTGATATACATATATAAATATATATAAAGAAGGCTTATCAAAAGCTTAGCTGTAATGAAATGAGAAGAGAAGGGAGAAAGAGACATACAAAATAGGAGGGCACATGCTGGAATAACATATATATATATATATATAAATAGGAGGGCACATGCTGGAATAACATATATATATATATATATATATATATATATATGTGTGTGAAAACAATTTTAGGTTATTCATTAGGGATGAAGCTAAGTAGGGAATAATAATATATATATATATGTCTGTCTGATGATGCATGGGGTCCAAGTGGTGATACTGCAAAATTTGTATTTACAATTTGCCCCCACATTGCCTTTCACTTTCTTCGTCTTGTCACCATCTTGTTCCCTTTTCCCCGCAATTCTCTCACTTTTTTAAATCACACACAGCATTACTTGGATTGTGCGTCTACTTATATGGATTTGGGCTATGTTTTGTGTAGGGAAATAATCATTATTCTTATATATCATGCATTATGAGTCGATGTTGGAGATACATCGGATCTTGCATTACGATTTCCTTGTTGAATTTGGTACTCCAATTTGTCCTGTACGGATCGACTAACTTCAATGCAAAACTTGATCCGATCAGACCCGTATAACGAAGGAACAACTGTGTGCCATGTATAGGTATGATGAACTCGTCATTTTTTGGAGTTCAGGAATGTGCTAAATGAAGGGGCGTTACAAACCTCATCCAACAATTAAAGATTGCAAAATTACACTTTTCACTTAAATCACCTCCCAACCTCAACACTTTTCCATTTCCCACATAGTAAGATTACATATTGTAACAAGTTTAACTATTACTTTACAAAACTTAGTAGTAGATATCACTACCAAATAAATTAGGAAAGTGGGATGAAAAAAATGCAGTACTTAATATATATGCTATATGCGTAGTTGTTGTGAAGTAATGAAACTAGTAAAGTGGTTTCCTTGGAGCTGACAGGAGTGTGTGGTGGTGTGTGAGTGAGTGTCAGCACGTCAACTCAAACGTCTCTCCATCCTCATTTGCCGCTTTAAAGGATCACATGACACAGGGACCCTCCTATTTCCCTAATATTACATTCATTTCACTACAACACTACAGGATAACCCTAATTTAAATTTATATAATTTCCAGTACAAAAGTTTCTCAACAGGATAAGCTAAAGCTGATTTTCATCAACAAAGGATTAATTACGGGGGGAGAGGTATGTATTCATCCACGTCTTCTGCACACACAAATCATATCAAATAGTTGTGTCAGTCTGCAATATGAACAGATACCGGAGCCACAATTAGTTCTGAAACACAAGTTTTGTAACATTTTGATAAGGGCCCAAATGGAAGATCAAAGAATGAATTCATTGATTGCTTCCTGCATTGCAATTTACAGGCTGCATAATCTGTTTATGTTCTCTTATGATGTTGGGGTTTCACCGTTGTCAACGAGCTTCTAAAATATCATTGTGGGATGTCGTGTCATATGAGACACTTCTGCACTATCGTGTTCGTATAGTGTGGTCTTTTATCGTCGTGTTTTGTATCCATATTTAATATTTGCATGTGAAACAGTGCATTATTGACAAACCATACAAATTTTGTGATTAGATAATCAGAGGACAGATTCCGAGAGGACCAGTAGTTAAGATAATTGCCAAGTCATAAAAGGCATCCCAAGCATACAGCTCCTGAAGAAGCCTCATCGAAAATCCATTTCTATCTAGTCAAACATCACTCTGGTCCCCCAAGCTCCAAAGGAGCTTTAGTAATTAATACTTCTGGAAGAAAAACTAGACAGAATCCATTTATAGCAGGGTAATGACCAAAGTTGAAAGAATTATGAATGTTTAACACACAGAAAGAAACAGGAAAGAAGAGCATAACTCAAAACACAATGGGTCGAATTTCTGGAAATCTGCATGGTAAGAGTTGCAAGAAATATTCATTACAAAAGTTTTGCTGCTTTGTCCTAAACAGATTAAGCCAATGTGCAGAGACAAATTACAGCTGAGTAATGTTTTTACAACTAAATAAAAATTTTTCATGACAAGACTTCTCAAAACCGAGGCAAACGTGCGCGATATATGATTGTAGAAAGTTATGTTCCAATGTTGATGTGAGTGCAACAGATGTCAACCAAACATGTCTCTTTTGAATGAGAGAGCGCTTCCTTGGGACATAAATTGAACTTACTACACTGTTTGCGCGTCGCGAGCTTCTATGGCCTCCAGAAGGCTTTCTACTGCTCCGTTGTAATTTAAAAAGCCCATGTACCAAAATTCATGGTTATCAACAGATATCACCTGGATATATTTCTCAGCTGCATTTGTTCTGCTGGTTGAGGGGTTTACAGCTTTTAGTTGATGTAATGGGATTACGACCTGTCAAAAACATTGGCAATGAGAAATAAGTAAATGGTACGGTATTCATTCTTCAGTTTAGAAGAGTTTGCTCATTATCAGTGACAATGGTATTGCATATCATTGCATATCATTTTATAAATTAAAAATATAATTACAAGTTTTCCGTTCTCTCCGGTCATCAAGACATTAAAACGATAGGTTGGCATGAAATAAACTTCAAGGAAATTTTACTATCCTACTTGATACAACCAAGTATTATTTCATATTATGATTCCGATATCAACGATCTTCATCAATCTTCTCATTTGAAATATTACATAATGAATATACAAGTGTGGTCACCATTGCGATACTTATGATGCTCAACAACAGTCGGTGCATTATCCTTATGGATGACAAACTCTTGGGAACAGTTTAGCTCGGTGCCAATTACAGGGGATCAACACTGATGTAGCAAATATCACAATAGAAGGCATGTCGAAACATACCTTATAATAACTCCACTCAGTCTTATCGCCAGACTGGTATGAGAGCGGGTTATCACTACAAAATGCAAGTTTTGCAGAAGAGACGTACAGAACCCCCATGACTGGACCAGCTGATGTGGATAAATAACATGCAAATGAATTTTTCAGTTGCTCCTCTGGAACTGTCTCAAATGTTTGCCGAAATATTTTTTCATAACCACCTTCAGCTAGAACCTTTGTTCCCTGGGCGATTCTTCCTAGGGCAGCATCGGTCAAGCTAGGGCTTGTTTTCACTGAAGTAAACCAAGAAGAGAAAACAGAAGAAGGAAGCAAAACATAGAAAGAAAAGAGAAACAAATTCAGTAGTGTTATCTTATTTGTAAAAAGCATGAAAAAAGAAAAGAAATACAGGAAGGCAAAAAAAGAAACGGCTACTTTCTTTTGTGATTATATATGCAAGTAAACCAAGAGATAACCCTGTATTAAGCACATCTTTTAAGGCTACTTACTATAATTTCACCAAAAAATTAATAAAATAAATGCTGGCCTCGTGAACAGGTCTCTGGCTTTTCAGGGTGTAGTAAAATAGGTGGCAACAATAGGGAAATTAGTAATATATATAACACAAGCATCAGTATCAAAATAGGAAATTTGACCAAACACACTAAAAGATTCTTCAAGTAACAAAATAGAGTGCCCTTTCATCAACTATTAAAGTAGCAAGATATATTATTAATGGACTAAAGGGCAAACAAGCGAACTCCCTCTGGTAGCTGATTGACAAATACTTCCATCCATACAACTTCAATAACTTGTTGCAATATTGACTCTAGGGGTTGTCATAGTTGACCTCTATATGGCCAACAAGACCCTCAAAGAAAGACTACAATTAACTAACGAAATAGTGTCCACAAAAAACATTATTTCAAAAAGAACCTTTTTCTTTCGCTATTGTCTAATGTAACTCCACAAATTCATTATGTTCAATTATTACTCACGAAACGTATTTCAACCATTCTCAAGGAAAGAACCAAAGAAATGCCTTTTTCAGCATCGCTAGGTTAAAAAAACGTGAGGGAGGGGGCAAGAGGTTAGCAAGCAATCGTTCTTCAACAATATATAGAAGAATTTGACAATCTAGAACTATCATTATCAGCTTTGGTTTCTCAAGATTGTTAAAACATCATAGCCTGCACTTTTCAGTCTGTTATTCTTTAGGAAATCTAGACTATATGAACAAAAATTCATTATGTTCAATTATTACCCACGAAACGTATCAACCGTTCTCAAGGAAAGAAGCAAAGAAATGCCATTTACAGCATCGCTAGGTTAAAAAAACAACAGGGAGGTGAGGGGTGCCAAGAGGCTAGCAAGCAATCATTTTTCAACAATAAATAAAAGAATATGCCAATTTAGCATTATCAGCTTTGGTTTCTCAAGATTGTTAAAAACATCATAGCCTGCACTTTTCAGTCTGGTATTCTTTAGAAGCCTAGACTATATGCACGTCAAATTAATTACATGGTCTAAGAACCTATATTTAGACTTTTCAGTGAGCTATTTGTTTTTCCTTTTCTATGAGATAGCTCTTGCTGCCAACTAAATTATGCAGTTTGATGCCAAATTTGCACTAGATAAACAGCAAAAGAGATGCAAAAGGCTCATGGTCTTCACTACCATGAAAGTAAAACATTTCCATACTAGGCCACCAAACTGGTCAAGTCCATCTAAACAAGTGAATTGTGACTATGCACCATGAGAAAGTGTAGACCTTCCTAGAAGCTCCACCAATGATACATGATAACCAATAAGCATATTGACAAATGAAAATAGAAGAGAGAAAGAAACAGATCTCTACATTTTTCTAGAACCATAAGGCTAAGCCTTTCCCTGCAGGGGTCTACTACTTCAATATCTCGAAACATTCTTCAATCTCTAGTTATCAGCAAACAAGTTAAAGTATACAAACAAACTGTAAATGTGAGCTCTACGAACACAAAAACAACACAAAAAGATCAATCTTATGTGTGGCTTTCATTTGATTGGGCAATGAATTCCATGATCCAAATTCGTCATGTGGTTGTCCAGGTATGATGAGTTCACTCAAATCTGTCATCATGGTGGAGGTATGGAGGTGGCAAGTTGATTGGTAATGTGGTCTCCATTAATAAAAGAGCAATATTTAACCCTACATAGTGCTGGACTTTGGCATGCAAATTACAAGGTTCATGGGTTTCCTTGCCATCACAGTGGTAGATGATTATATACAGAAGAAAAAAAGAAAAGAAGATGTACAACCAACTGGAGTTAAGATGAGAGGTAGTAGAGAGCAAGGTCATATAAATACACAAATGTTTATATTAATGCATTATCATCGTTAATTTCTTCTCGTAGCTTATATTAACTGGTATTGCATAAATGATTTAAGTAAAATAATGCAACAAACTAAAAAAACTTAAAAATGTAATGTGTGATTATATTTTCCAAGGATAAGTAAATCCCATATCGATATTGTCCATATATCTTTAACCACTATTTTCCAGCCACTTATCTAGACACAGGACACCAACTAATGCAGTGATCTGTTAAAAAAATGCTAAGAGGAGTATCTAAAAACATGAAAGGGTGGAATCTTACATCTCATTTTGGCATATGGTGTCGAAAACAATGGCTAATCCCAATAGCATACTTGGTATGTTCGTCTGCTTGTTACATGTATGAGATTTTTTATTATACATTTTTTTATTTAATTGACTAAAGATGACATCCTGTTTATGATTAAATCTCAAATAGCATCCCAAGAGGCAGGGAATCACAATCTTATAGGGTAAATGGTTTTTTTTTTTTCCTTTACACGGACACACCCCAAGTGGTTGCGGGGATCTTATAGGGTAAATGGTTATCAACATTCACATATAGGAATTTGAAATTTTATTCCTAAAGTTTCAAAACCAAATAAGGAAGTCACTTCTCACTCATTCACACCTCACAGTCTACGTTCTGACAACCTTCCAGGCTCTACATGAGACCTCATCTTTCAGGCTTTAAGCTCACACCACTACTTATAGATGTCATCCACCTTTTTGTGTCTGCTATATGGTTCGTGGAAGTGCACAGGTGTAAATTCATAGTTTCCATCCATCAATTTCCAACTTCATCTAATAAGCATCTTCTTTCAAAGGTGAAACAATTTCTAACAAGCAATCAATAAGTCGTTTACTTCTATATATTAGGATGGGTGGGTTGTATTGCAACCCATAATAAATTGTTTACTTTAACTGGTGATGGGCCTTGGTTTAAGAGCAATCCCGGTAGATATGTAGGAATAAGTATGAGATATTTGCCTTCTACAAATGCCGTTATTAATTTGCATATCTCAAACAACTAACGTAAACATTATTTCGGGAAATTAGCCCAATTTTTATATTTTACTAACAAAGTTGTTAATTTGCATATCTCAAACAACTAACGTAAACATTATTTCGGGAAATTAGCCCAATTTTTATATTTTACTAACAGAAACCTATTGGATTACTCTTTAGTAAAGTAAACGACTTCTAAGAGTTTGGCATTCAACCAATTCATTAACGGTACATGCAGTAGATAAAACAAACACAAACTAAAAATGCTTACAGTGCTGCCAAGTGTTGCCCGCGAGATCCTCTGCCTTTCGTGTTGCTTCTCCCACCTTCTTCCCCCATCTCCCCAGCACATCCTTCACACTACCCATAGT